>APFE031665611.1:89170-112648 GCA_000404065.3 Pinus taeda
GTATATCCTCTTCTTTTGACCTTTCTTGCTCCTTTTCTTCTTCCTCTTCACAATCTATGTAGAATAATTTCTTCTCAACACACTTATGAACTTTAGTGTATTTGCTATCACAACTATAACAAATCTCTTTTGCTCTTTTTTCTTCCAATTGTTGTGGTGTCAACCTTATAGGTTGTGGAAGACTAGGGGCAACAACACTTCCATCTTTATAGTTGTGACTGGTATGCTTCCTGGTTGCCATAATTTGGCTTTCCATTTTTCTTGCTAACCTGAATGCCTTCTCTAATGAATCAAGTTCCCAAAGGCGAACATCATGTTGGATATTATCCTTTAAAGTCCCTATGAACACATCAATCTTATGCTCCTCTGGAATATTTTCTACCCATATGTTCAATTTTTGGAACTCCTCAATGTGCTCCATTATTGAACCCTTTTGTTTGAGACTTATCAATTGGCTAAAAAATGTGTTGCTTTTTGTATCCTCATAATGTGCTATCAATTCTTCCGTAAAAATTGCCCAAGTGATAATTTATTTACGAGAGAAAATCCATTGATACCATACAAACTGATTTGGTTTCAAATATAAAGTTTCAATACGTACCTTTTGTGTGTTTTGCACATTATTGAGATCGAAAAATTGCTCCATCTGTAATATCCATGTTGCGGGATCCTTGCCATCAAACTTCCTCATATCGATTTTTGGAATATGGTTGGTCTTCGATCCAACATTAGAGTCTATGGAATCATGATTAACATTTCTTTTGTTTTCATCACGAGTTTCCTTTACTACCCTTTCACCCTTAGTGACCATTTCTTGTAGCAACTTATTCATATTTATCTTCAATTCTTCCATCTTATCATCCATGCCATCAATTTTAGCGTCCATGCCATTCATCTTAGCTTCCATGCCATCCATCTTAAATTTTATGCCTTTCTTTAAACAATCCATCTTAGCTTCTACACCTTTCATTAAACCATCCATCTTAGCTTCTACATCTTTCCTTAAACCATCCATCTTAGATTTTGTTGCTTCTTGTGCAAGTGACACTTGTTGCACTTGTTCTTGTAATTTTGATATATCATATAGCATTTCTTCCTCTTCTTCGTGAGTCATGCTAGAGCTTTCAGGTTCCTTAGTAGATGTTTTCATTTTCTTTCCTCGGGGCATCAGTTACCGAAAATATTGCTCTACTAGCCCTTTGAATTCCTTCAAAATAAATTTTCAAACCAATCTTAAGCAAAAATTTAAAAGAATCTACACACCTTTTTTCACTTTGTAGGAGCTTGATATTGCCTCTGATGTATCTCTGTACTTTCAGATCATCCAATTCTAAAATTGTGACCTATAGTAGCCCTCTGTGTCCTCTTTCCAATGCCACCAGTCTGATCCAAATTGGATTCTCCAAGGAAGAGTTATGTGAAATCTCCCACAGTGACCTGATTATAGACTAGTTTGAGCGAACTTGTATGGCGTTCCACGAGTCACTGCTTCGACCTTTGGCTCTAAACAATATATGCCAAAAACTACAGTCCATCCTCTTTTTGTACCTTCTTACGAAATTTCAATCCGATGCTTAGAGAGAAAGTTATGACGAGTTTCCCCAGGTCACCTGTTTGGAATGTAATTAAGGAGTCTACAAAAAGACCAACTTCCTCAGGTCATATCTCCATAAATATAGCACAAAAAGCTCTAAAATTCGGATCTGGGATTCAGCGCGATGTCTTCTCAAATGGGTTTTTTTTCACTTCTGAAACATCGCAGAAAAAAAGTTATAGCGAAAATTCCACGATGACCTAATTGGAGCAGCGAAACCCTAGAATCCAAAGCTTTGATACCAAATGTTATGAAACCAACTCAAGGAAAATATAGAAAAAATAGATCAACGCCTTAGAATTCAGCCTCTTCGAGGGGGAAACCTCCTTTACATTACATAAATGAACAATTCTTCGATGATTCAAATGACAAAACTTCATTTCTATATATAGGAGTCTAAGGAGTCACAATATAACCCAGCCGACCTAACAATAATAACATAAAGCCACAAAAATAACAATAGAAGGATTCTATGGGGCACAGTAATAAAAATATGGGGACAATAGGGGCACAACAATATTAATAAGGGATATAACTACAATAGTAATGGGGTAATCACTAGTATTATAGGGACCTAACAGGTTTGCGCAACCCCCCTTTTGGTTGTTTGTGGCTTAGGGGGGATGGGATGGTGCAATGTGTCTCCACCATCAAATTGTTGACCGGCGATCTTGACAACACTACCCTTTGGAAACCCCCCCATGTGATAAAGATCAACCAGATAGGCCACCACACACTCCTAATGATGTATTGGTGGGGGCACATGGCTAGAGATCTGTCACTAATCTTGTGTGAAATTTAACATTCGCATCCCACTAGATATTATGCCATCCATTCCATTAAGTTTGTTTGTATGCCAAACTTAAGTCTAGCTAAGCACCTCCGCCATATTGAATCTTGCCTCCTTTTACTTTAAGGTTACTTGATATTTGACTGACCATTCTCACAATCGAGAAGGCCATTTTTGAACTTCATTATATGACTGGAAATATCTTTCATAACTCTATTAGTATGCTTGGATTCCACCTGTGTTTGAGGGAATCTCCTACATAGGAAATGCCTTCAAATACTCTCCATTTTCTCCAATTAGCTACACCACTATTGTTCACCGATATTTTCTTTGAAACACTTATGCCATCATCATTTACACCTTTGACACATTTTCCATCCTTTGTCATCAATGATAACACCATCAATGCTTTTCCTTGCCATGCTTTACCTTTTCCATCAATGACAACATATTTCCAACAATATACCCCTTTGGCATTGATGGAAACACCATGATCAAACAACATCTCTAGTGATGAACAATACTTCTCTTGTTGATGAACAATACTTCTCCTATTTGATCATCAATACTTCTCCCCCATTATAATCCATATTTTGTTTCTTCATATTTTGTTTGATCAACAATTTCTCCCCCTTTGACATCAATGGAAAAGATACTAACATGCTCCCTTGTCAACAATCTCTCTCTATCTTTCTGATCTCATGGTCTTACCAAATGCTTCTTCTCATGCTAAAAAAGTTAGGTATTTCTAATCTAATCCAAGCGACTTCATCTTTATCCTTTAAAACGAAGAGTTAAAACCTCTCAGATCAATGATGCCAACTGCTAAATTGAAGCCACTGATAGCAATTGTTAAGAACTTTATAATTGAGTTTTCTCATCCTATGATCATGCTCCTTGCACCACAAATATAATGCATGATACCAATTACCAATTGGAACAATCTAAAAGCATCACAACAGTCAATCCATCCATCATTTTTGTAAATCAATAATTTTTATCACTCAAACCTAACATGCAATAAACACCATTAGCCTCTATTTTGTAGCAAACAACTGATACCAATTTTCAATGAATAATTTTATACTCAGATTAATGGCATGAGTATACTCCTGTTGTGGTTATGTTCCCTCTTTACATTAGGACTCTATAAATAATACTTGCAAAAGAAACCTCAACAGTAATTAGATCATCACCATATATATATATATATATATATATATATCTATATATATATATATCTATATATATATATAATATATATATATATAATATATATATATATATATATATATATATATATATATATAATATATAATATATATATATATATATATATATATAATATATAATATATATATATATATCAATCTGATTTGACAAAAACATTTAATCAACCACACTGCTCAGCAACAATATAATTCTGGAATACTTCCCTTATCATTTAGATGAATTACCTGGAATGCACCTTTATGCACCTTGCATCTAAGCCTTCTGGCTTCTCTTGAAGCCAATCACTTATTTTCAATGAAGAGGAATAATGGATCTACTCCCTCTAAGTAGATTATCTCCATTTTTCTTCCACTTCTCGGTATGATGAGTTTTGTCAACAAGATGAGGTGATTTCCGGTGTTGATCTGGTACTTTTTCCTATCTAGGTGACTTTCTTCCAAACCACTGATTATTCCTCTTTTTATCACCAATTAAATATAATCTAAAATTCACCTCTTGCTCTTATTTTTTACTATATTTCTTTAGAGAACTATCAGAGTTGATGTTGCTTCTTTTAACTGATTGGAGTCTTTGCCTATTGTGGGTTATATAAGAGAGATCAACTACTAGAATTTCATATTCTGATATGCTAAATATCTACTGATTATGTTCAAAACCAAACACTGGTCTATGTTGCATCCATGTACCATTCAACCTACTTCCCTTATGAAAACTGAAATAACTCCTACACAATTGTCCTTCCTGGCTCTCAACATAATCCATACATATGTTCATAATTTTCTAGAAAGGAGGTGAACTCTTTCCAATTTGCATGCAGCTCCTTTATGCCCATCATTATTACACATGTGTCATTCAACTTTATTCAATAAGGGGGAAAATGAAATATTCTTCTTAGCAAATCTTATTTCTATCTAATTTCTTGGACTGATACTCACTCTAATAATATTATTAGGCCACTCACAATATTTCCTTTGAGGGGAAAATGCTATCTATAAATGTCTATTCAAACTCTTTTCTGAGCAATTTTTGGTTGTTGTTGAATTGGAGCGTTCCACTACTTTCTCTGGACACTTAGAGGCAAAGTGCCCTGCAACACTACAATAGAAGCAGATGAGGGACTACATACCTTCATCTTTGAAAGTCTTTATATCTCCTTGATGTTGTATTCTTTTCTCTGCTAATGCAGTGCTATCAATTCTTTCTTTAACAAAGTTGGTGGGTCCCTTTAACATTATTGTTGAGTCACTATGATTTTCCAATATTGTCTTGACCTAAGAGGAACAATGGTTGGTTCGAGTCTCTTCAAAAGCTTCAGAATTATTTGCATGCTTCTAAAGATTTCTCAACTACTCTTTTAATGTTCTATTCTATTCTTTCAACTCCATATCAATGGCCCTAAATTTCTTGATCTCCTCAAGAGTTGATAGGAGCTTCCTCTTCAAATGTATCCTTTCTTCAAGATCTTCCAAATTAATAGAGGAGCAACTAGATTCACAACAAGTGTCTATTTCACTCTCATCTTGTTCAAGAGTTTGTTACCTTGGTGACTCTAGGGATTCTCCTACCGACACATGAGATGTCCTTTCCTCTTCACCAAATATGGACCCATTTTCTTCTTGACGATTGTCTAGGTTCGCTATTTCTATCAAGGTGGTCCCTTCACTACTTCTAGATGAGTAACTCTCACTTTCACTAGTACTTATAGTTGATAAGTTTGAAGATAAAAGGCCTATTGTATGATAGTAAAAACAAAACAACAACTTACTTCTAGATTACATATCCTCTGAATCCTATAAGCGTTGATTAACAACTTGGCCTCTGGATATAGGAGAATCATGTACAAATAACTTGAAATTTTCAACTGCTAATGAATTCGAACTGAAGACAATAGAAACAAATTTATTCTACTCAATATGCATAAAGGAAAACACAATAGAAACAGATGCAATCATTCAATCACAATGAACACAATTTTTTTTAGTGGGGAACCAAAGTGGGAAAAACCCCTCCTTTGTTTGTATTATATCAGATGAGAAAATTGATCTATTACAATGAAAACTTCAATTTGTGAAGCTCAACCTGCACTGCAATATTGATCTCTTCCTCCTGAGTCTACTCTGGAAAATACTTAGCCAAAATAGGTCTCTTGCTTCCTCCTAATTCCTCTCACAATTCATTCTCCTAAAGAATAGGAAGAGCTCCTATTTTCTTGTAAAATCCCAAGATAATTCGTCACGTACTACATGTTGTTGGGTGTTGGGGTTATAGTTCAATGAACTCTTTCAACACTTAGTTTGTCAACCTAGGGCTACGTAAGCTTTGAGGTGTAGCACAAGAAATGCCAAAGACTTTTGGTCTAACTTCTGTAAATCCTACTTCTAACCTTATAACTAAATTTTACAAAATCAACAAGAAATGAAATTATGCAGAAAACCTTTCAAAAAAACAACACCAAGCCACTCTAGATACTGGATTCAATTCAAGAAAAATACTCACCAAAAACCTTGATAGAAAAATTAAAGCATGCCTTGCAATCAACCTGGAAAGATTGTCGAAAGATAAAATATGTTCTTGGGATTGAACTCAAATGATTAAAAGGATAGAATGAATTATTTTCTATTATACTTTTAGATCTGTTTCCTTTATTAAAAACATCTCATTCCTGTACTAGATCAACCATGTTTCTGTACCGAAATGAGTCTCGTTCCTGCACTATGGTACTTTGTTATGGTATATGAATGCTATATTCCTGTACTGGAACGTTTTGTTCCTGTACTGGTACGTTATATTCCTGTACTGGAACGTTCTGTTCCTATACTGGAACGTTTTGTTCCTGTACTGGAATGTTTTGTTCATGTACTGGAACATTTTATTCCCGTACTGGAATGGTTTGTTTCTGTACTAAGAAATCATTGTTCCTACACTATAACTTTATTGTTCTTGCACTAGAACGCACTGTTCCTAGGCTAGGACAATCTTGTTTCAATTACCCTTCACTCAGATATTAATTTTTATAGCCAGAAAACTGGAAATAAATGAAACAAAGAAGAAAACTTCAGCCTGAACTTTAATGAAAATACTCCCAATCCAAAGAAAGCATTGATGAAAATGACTATAAAAAAAGAATTAAAGGGAAATCTCAAGTAGCAAAAAGGAAACACACTTGCGCTGTAAATGAAATCACTTAACCAAAATACAAACTCAAACCTTTTTAGATCTCGGTCGCAGTAGTAAATAAACTCTGCTTTGAAAGATGAACTTCATAAAATCGTTAACCCAGAAAGATACCATAAATGATTCCTATGATTAATAATGTTTAGGTTGCATTTGTATAAGAAATTATTACAAATTATTCTTTACATAGACAGTTATCATTATGTTGCCGAATTTTTTATTTATATAAGGGCACACTTATGTTGGAAGGAAAATGAATTAAACTTAAATTATCATACTCATAACCCCAAACAATCTTTCGGAAAGAACTTAGAAAATGTTTCTCAAAAAAAGGAAAAGATAGTGAAATGCTTTCAAAAAGGAAATGAAATACTGAAACTAAAAATGGAAATCAAACACACAGAAAATCCTCAGATCTGAGATCACGCATGAAACATTCACAAGGGTTTCACCTGTTAGTGTCAGTATTTTCATACTTCCATCAGGGATCAAATTTGCTCTTTGCATTTCCATTTTAGGGGTACCATACTGAAATTTTTACATCATTTCGTTAGCTCATGTCAAACTGATCCATTGATGGTTGTCTTCTCTTTAGAAAATCAATTTTTTCCCTCACAGAGAATACTTGCTGACCCTTCTTTAGGTTGTCTTCAATTCTGGTTTCATGGTCAATTTGTAATCATGCTTTCATTAGTTCATAAGGCATGTTCCATTAGGTCTTAGGGTTTCATTTCCAAGGTCAAGAGCATGATTTAAAAGTGTAAATAAAGGGCAGCCCATAAATCATGACTTACTAGCCATCATCCTACTCCCTCATTCATTTTCTAGACCGTAAGGTCATCTCCCATCCCCTCACTCCTAAAATAACTCTTGTTGATTCCCTTTATCCCTTTTCTTGGAGTGTATAGCCTCAAACCTTGCAAATATGGACAGAGAAGACTGAGACTATGAGGACGAGGAAAATATAGGCACTGACAGTTTTACAGATAGACCTCGGCATCAGAGAAAACCACACAAGGGAGGCAGAATTATTAGGGAGGAGCCATCAAACCTCAGAGAATTGCAGGCCTCTCAGTTAGCTGTCACTTGTTTTAGACATCTAGGGTGTTATGAGTTTTGTGAGCAGGTAGAGAGAGTTTAACATCACCCTGAGCTCACCAGACTTTTTGTAGCCCATTTTCAGGACAACAAGGTGACTCTTGTTCGAGTGACATTCATAGTCTCACCCTCCATTATTGCAGATGAAACTAGGATTCCGGATGTAGGGGAGAAATGGTACAAGTCACAGGACCTGGATGAACATTATTATGAGCCTTATATCAAACCCAGGTACAAAAATGAGGTGAAAAGACTTTTTCCTTTTAGATTCCTTGAGGACAAGTATGCCCCCATGATGAAAATCATCATGAAATATTTCACTTGTGAGGGCAGATTTTCCAAGCTGTGCACCTATCACATCAGGCTTCTCATGCATTTTACCAGGGTGAGGATGTTAAGCCTCCTTATTTCTTATTCAGGAATATTAAGAAGATGGCCTATTTTGTGCAGAAAAAGCCATACCCTCAGCAAATGAGCAGTCCCTATCATTATTCCTTGATAAAGATGATTGTGCTTCATCATCTTAGCCTCCTCAACATCTCTTGGGAGACCTTTATTTCTCATGACATCTTCAAGGGTCCTCAAATTCCTCCACCAGTGTCTCAAGAATCCAGGGGACCTTCTAGCAGTGCTCAGGCGAAAACAGATGAGAAGGCCAAAGAGACTAGAGTTACTAAGGTGCCCGGGACCTACTTGACATATCAAAGGGGCACAAGGATATTGTTTGTAGCTTATAGGCAAAGTGTTTGCTCCATAGGATGTGGAAGGGACCTTTCCTTCTTCATCAACTCATAGGCAAATGCTAGCTCCACAAGATCTAAAAGGGGCTTTGCCTTCTTCATCAACACAGTAGGTACAGGTGTAGTAGCTGCACAAAGGGAAAGAAAGAATGTCAGAGGAAAGTTTTGATGATGAGGAGGAAGAGAGAGACTTTTATTTGATATAGCATGATGATCCGAAGCAACATTATACTCAAACAATTGACTTAGAGGCTCAGGATAAAGAAACAATAAAAGACATCATCATATGGGAAAAGGAGGCTAAAGTCCAAGCATTGATGGACAATTTGGAGAGAGCCAAGTATCTCATCACATATCTGGAACAAGAGAACAAGCAGTTAAGTGACAAGTAGGTCTTCAAGGAGCTAGAACTTCTCAAGGTAAAACGACATAGTGACAAGGAGGCACCGGTCACTTTGTCTCATATTGAAAAGTAAATTGAGGACGATAGAGAGACTTGGCTTGAGAGAGTCAATTTTCAACTAGAGAATCTATTGCAGAAGGCCAACAGAGACAACCAGATGATTAAGCACATGGCCTACCATTATAGGACCCGAAACAAAATTTGCAACATGAGGGTCAAAAAGATGAAAGCTAGGCTAAGGCGGGCTCTAAAAGGAAAAAAAGAGGAGGATAGGATTGGGTTGCTTCCTAAAGGTTCCTTGGCTTATAAAGATGCTTGATGGTGGTGTTGTTCACCAATTGTGGTCAGGTTTGGAGGAGTTTCTATTTTTTGCAAATTTTGGAAATTGCACACAGAAAATCTGGCTCAATGCCGCTTTTCCTAGGGGAATAAAATGGGTAAATGGATTGTATTTTTGGATTCAAAGTGATGCGTACATGCATCCTATGGATTTTCTAAGTTTTTGGGGCAGAATTGGTCCACCTAAAGGTCAAAAAACACCCTAAAAATGACCTTTCTGCCACTTTTTGGACACACAAAAGCAGTCCTGGGAGAACCAACGTTTGAGGAGTCAAATGAGCCTCAAATGAAGAAATTATAGCTTCTTTAGAAAGTATACTTGAAGACCTTCCCAATGAGCTATCATGAGTTCAATTTGGATCCCGGGAAAGCTTCCAAAAAGGACCTGAAAGTGGCACTGCGCGTTGGGCCAGTGGCGCTGCATGTGGGGCAAATTTTGCACAGGATGGCCATTTTTATGAGTTTTGACTGTGTTCATGGATTTTATCTCATGGAGGAGGTTTTACTGATGTAAATGATCACTTGGCTTGTAAATATGATGGATAATTAGTATTAGAGGGTAGATTCATTACATTAGAAGTCAATTTGAGCTCAAATGAATCAGTTTTTCACTTTTAAAGGCAAGTTGTTAAGATGCCTATGTTCCTGTTTCTTGTTCAGTGTTGGTTAGATTAGCTCCTCATCCTAGGGATTTGACCTTTGAGGACAGGAGGAGGTTGAAACTCTTAGTGTCAGTGCCTTCACACTGCCATCAGTGATCAAATTTCACTCTTTTGCATTCATATTAGGTCATGGATCAACTGATGGTAGGGTTCATTTTAGGTTTTTCCCTCATGACATATATCTGCTGACCTTTTCTCATGTGTAATTCAGTCAATTGTTCAGGTTAATGTTTATTTTCAGGCTATTTTATTAAATAAATCTTAGGTTTTAGGGTTTCACCATGTTAAATGTTCAGTAACCATTGACCAATAAGGGTCAACAGACAACACGAGGATGACAATAAATATCAGAAGAATTTTAAATTTCATAATTTGTAAGTTTAATAAGTTTTTCACCTCAAACTCAGTTTGAGGTGAAAACAGAATATTGGTTTACTATTTGTAAATTTTATGTAATTTTATGGTTCCTATATGTAATAAGTGTTCATAAGCTGCTCCTGGTCACATTACCAACTCCTGCCACTACAAAGTCAAAGCATTCAAAACATCAGTCTATCAAATTTCAAGGAAAAAGGGTTAAGCATCCACAACTAAAAAACATAGCATTTGAAAAAGCCAAAGAACTTTATAAAGTTGGTTTTGATTAATGCAAAATCAAAAAGTGAAAGCTATAAAAAGGTCATCCATGTGTTATCTCACTTCATTGTTGAATTTGTAAGTGCTAAAGAGAGAAAAAAGCACAATTTTGAGTGTTATTGAGCTAAGGGAAGAAATTATAGCAGTTTGTGGAAAAACAAAGGCCGCTGCACACCTAGCAACTGGCACTGCGCATACAAAGAGTGTTGCGCACCTGTAGAGTTCTCATAGTTGAAAATTTAACAGGAGTTGTGCATACAAAGAGTGCTTCTCACCTGAGAGGCAGCACTGCACACCTGTCCAGTAAGCTTCAAAATGACTCAAGTAACCCTAATTCGCTTCAAATTCCTCAATTAGCCTCTCATCAGGTAAGTAAAGCTTCCCACCTAGTTTTGCAAGGGCTTTTCATAAATTGTGGTGATTTTCATATCTCAAAAAAACTAAACCCTAGCTATCCTCGAAACTGTCTCATAGATTTGCAAAGGGTACTTGTTTTTTGCTGTTTCTATTCCCTTATACCATTCCGTAAACCCCATTCCCTTAATCTATTTTCGCTAAACCCTAACCCTCCACATATAAAACCCTACTCACTCCCTTGACCTTACTCATTCCTCACACTCATATCACATTCTTATTCACCCTCACTGTTTTTTTTTTTTTTCATTTTTAAATCTCTTCGTACTCATCTCAGTCATCACAAGTGAAATAGCTATAAAGTATGGAGAGGGATAGTGAGTATGACTATGAAGAGGAAACCCTTAGTGACAGTTCTAGGGAAAGGGATTTGCAGCAGAGGAAGCCTCACAAAGGGGGAAAGATAATCAGGGAGGAGCCCATTAGTTTGAGGGAATTGCTTGCTTGTCCACTTGCCATCTCATGTTTCAAACATCAGTCGTGTTTTGATTTCTGTGAAATGGTGGAGAGGGTCAAATTCCATCATGAATTAGCAAGGTTATTTGTGACACACCTGGACAATAATGAGGTAAACCTTGCTGGAGTTACCTTCACTTTGTCACCTAATATTATTTCAGAGGCTACATGCATTACAAATGTAGGTGAAAAATGGAACAAAGGACAATATATTGACAGGGAGTGCTATGAGCCTTACATCAAAGCTAAATACCATGGCAAATTGAAGAGAGTGTTTCGCTTCAAATTATTGGAGGACAGGTTTGCTCCACTCATGAAGATCATCATCAAATACTTTACTTGTGAAGGTAGGTTTTCAAGGTTGTATGCTTATCACATTAGATTGTTAATGCATTTTACTAGAGTGAGGATGATGGATATTCCTTACTTCATGTTCCAGAATATTGAGAAGATGGCACATTATGTCAAGAAGAAGCCATATCCCCAATAGTTAAACAACATCTTTCATTATTCTTTGATTAAAATCATTGTCATACATCAGCTGAACCTTATCAACATGCCATGGGAGACTTTCATTTCCCATGAGATGTTCAAGGGCTCACAGATCTTTTCATCAGTGCATCAGGAGGAAGGTGGACCTTCAGTACATGAACATGTCAAACAAACTGAAATTGTTGGAGTGCTAGTGTTTGTGACCTATGAGAGAGGCACTAGGAAACTTTTTGCAGCTGCCAGGAAAGTATTATCTCCATAAGGAGTGGAAGGGGTCTCGCCTTCATCTACAGGCCACAGGAAAATGATATCTCCACAAGGAATGGAAGGGGCTTAGCCTTCATCTTCAGCTAAAAAGGTACAGGTTGGGTAGCATAGTAAGGGAAAAGATAAAGGCAAGGGAAAATTGCATGAAGAGGATCCTAGTGATGGGCAAGAGAGGAACTTTGACCTAGTTGATCATGAGGAGACACAGGGAATTGATGTCATTGATGTGGAAAGTACAAAGATAACTAAAGAAATTATTATCAAGGAGCAAGAGGATGGCATTCGAGCCTTATTAGTCAATTTAGAGAGGGAAAAGTGGATCATCAATTATCTTGAGCAAGAAAACAAGAAATTGACCGACAAGCAGGTTCTCATGGAGGTGCAAATGATCAAGGAGAACCAGCAAGAGGCAAAGAAGGCAAAGGTCAAGATGACCTCCATTGAGAAAGAAACTAAAAATGACCAGGAAACTTGGCTTTAAAGAGTCAATATTCACCTTGAAAAGCTACTTTAAAAGGCCAATAAAGAAAAGAAGATGCTTCGCACATGGCCTATCACTATATGACCCGGAACAAAATATGCAATATAAGGATGAAAAAACTAAAGGCAAGGTTGAGGAAAGGTTTGAGAAGCAAAAGGGAGCATGACAAGCTAAAGATATTGTCTATGGCCTCACTAGCCCATAAAAACAACTAATGAAGGAGCCTTGTGCCAAATCTGGGCATTTTTGGTGAAATTTTGTCTTTTTGAAATTTTGAAATTTTTAACACAGGAAATTCCAATAGGTGTGCAGCACCACCGGCACTACGCTTTTGATGGAGACACTTTTTGAAGGAATGGCTTGCATATTCAGATTTAGCATGATGAGGACATCGATCCCTGAAATTTCCATCAAATTTGGAGCAAATCTTGTGTTGGTCACTTTAATTGCTTATTAATTAAACAGTCGAGTGCCACATAAATTGTCAACCCAAGGAAGTCTGATTATTTCAAAGGCAACTACGTACTATATGTACTCAATCTTCAAAGCACTAAAAGTTGTAGTACAAACAAACCACATCTCGTTTAAAGCTCCACTCCATTTTACAGTAATTATACTCTATTGCAGATATCTAACAAGAGATGAATAATTGAACAGAAGGAATAAATCTGCAAAGGAAAACAATGGCTATGCTGTAACAAAGGATCAGGACCCTATCCCCAGAGTGGGAACTTTCAGCACCTGCCTCTGTTTATCTAGTTCGCCAATTCACTCTGTAAACCTAATCACCATTGAGACACTCATAAAATAACATCAATAAATTAAGAAAGAAATAGAGTTTCAGCAAAGGTAAAACAACATCCAGAAACAATACTTGTTAACAAGGTATGAACATAAATCACACTTAACACACTACAGAAAGATAATGGGTGAATCTTGTGATGAAGGTGGGCCCTATCCTTCTCACAAGATTCCCCAGTAAACAAGAACTAAAATGAGATGTTCAGAACAAAACTTTATTCATCCATCAATACACCATATTACAGAAAAGATTAAGTCTCGTTCCTTCAGCTAAAACCTCTTGTTATAGTCTGTTCATCCCCCTTCTAATGTAGATGTCTCCTCTTTATAAAGAGGATACATCTATTACAAAAGATTTACATTATAGATTCTAGTTCAACCCATTATAAAAAAATAGGGAAATCAGTTTCCCATCAACATAATGCTGTTACAGTAATACTGTCTTTAGATTATGAATGTTACATCCAATGTAACAGCTTCCTCGGTGATCGATCGGGTTCCTCTGTTGCTGTCAAATTTAGTACGCAAATCTCAACTATTTCAACTTTTAGATTTGTGTGTTGTTCTTGTTGTTTCAGCTTCGAGATTTGTGTGCTGTTCCTGCTGTTTCAACAACTGCAAAAGATAGTCCTGCCAACTTCAGAAAGTTTCAGCAATGCGGGCTGCACAGCATTCTTTAATTGTTCAGCAACTAATCAACTTCAAAGATTAATTATGAAGACAGCATGATTATATGTTAAATAATTAAACATATAGTGATGAGAAGAGTCACTGCATACCTTTGGAATAATTGAGTCAAAACACTAACAAGGACTTTCAAATATGGGTTGAAAAGGGTGATATTATAACAAAATGTATAGTCAGAAAGAGACAATATGAGGTCCTAACATTCCCCCCAACTGAAAGGGTTTCATGTCCCCATGCAACTTCTACTCTGAGTCTGAGTCGGAATACTGGGATGTACAATGCAAATTTCTTATGCAGTAAGTATAGAAAGTGCTGTCAACCATGTCTCTGAAACCTTGGACATTCTGAACTCTTTGCCATTCTGCAAGCTCCTCCTTTTTAGACAACCTGAAGTGAGCCTTGTATTGCTGTCCTGGCAGCCATAGAAGAGGGAAGTGAAAGTGATAACCCAACCATTTCTCAGCACACTTTTGAATACATTTAGCATAGTTAGGTATACGTGAGATTGCTGCCTGAAGATTGAGAGCTTTAAAGGGATGGTACTCCCTTCTCTCCTTAGGGCAGTGTTCCCAAAATAGATCATTTGATTGTATGGCCAAAGTTCCCTTAGTCTTGACATAATGTTGGCAGTCCTCCAAGACTGCTGCCTGTAGTTTTCTGATATGGTCAGTCGTTCCTGTCTCTCGTAGAACCCGTTGATGTTCAACAATAAAAACAACGGCATTTTGTGGCTCAGCTCGGATCCAGAGAAGGCAGTTCTCTTCATTGTGTGTTGCTGACATGAAAGCATTTTGCCAGGTAAGCTGATTAGCCAAGAAAGAAACGAAGGCTCTAATCTGAATATCACCAACGAGAGGAATCAAATTAAGCTTCCTATCTTTAGGCATGGCCTGAGGTCTGAGTGAAAACGGTCCTTACACATCGAGGTTCAATCTGGGTGCATACAGTCTTTAAAGACTTTGGTGCTGGTTTTTGATCTGTAACAAATGGGGTAGGCCGAGGTACTTGTGGTTTTATTTCTTCCTTAGAGGTCTTTGAAGGCCCTGCTGGTTCTTGTGTAACAGCAGGGCGTTCCTTTTTAACTATGACAGGAGCAGATACAGGAGTGGATCCAGGCAATGGGACTTTGATTATCTTATAACCAACTCAAGAATAGAGATCACCACATTCATTGCACATGTATTCATTGTGTCGATCCTTTTCTGCACTCTTCTCAGCTGCAGATGCTACCTGAGATAAAATATACAGATTGAGTTCTTTTTCATAAGCTTCCCTTGCCATCATTAACTCATGCTTATAAGCCTCAATCTCAGATTTCAAAAACTTGTTTTCTTCTTGAAGGGAGGTTAAAGTAACTGGGCCTTCTGTATCAGTTGCAGGTTCCAGTGGATGGGAGGATTGTTGTTCGATGGCAGCTTCATCATTTGCATCCTCAGAAGTTGGTTCTTGTGTAACACCTGTTAGGTCAGTGGCTGGTTCTTGTGTAACAACCACATCTAGGTCATCTATCTTTTGTTTCTCAACATGTGGTTCTTGTGTAACACCTGTTAGGTCAGTGGCTGGTTCTTATGGAGCAGCCACATGTTGTACATCGTCTTGGGTGTCTACTTTTGATAAATCAACAACTAGTTCTTGTAGAGCAGTTGCGTCTTCTGAAAGAAATGATGTCACAAAATCCTGAACACTTTGCATTTCAGTACCCGAGGGTGAGGAAGGTAAGGATTCAGGCCCTGGAAGGGTATGGGGTTTTAGGATGATAGGTGGGGAATTTGGAGTGATGGTCTTAGTTGCTGCAGACATCCTCGTTCATCTTTGAGGTAAGGAGGCAGGAAAAACAGTGGTTTTCTCTTATGAACATTTTTCCTTAGGGTAGGGCGATTATCAGTAATAGCAGCTTCCTTAATTGGAGCCCTCGTTCTTCTCTTTAGTGGGGGTGCAACCTTTTCTTGTCTTTTCCTTTTGAGCTTAATAATGGGGGTATTATCATCCGAATTATCACTAGGGATATGGACGGTGGGAGTGGATGATTCGGCTACATTAAGGGGTGGGGTCTGTTGAGGATTTTCAGTGTCCAATTGGGGTGTTTCGGCTGTTGGTTGCTGAATTTCAGTAGCTTCCTGGAGATTTTTTGTTGCTGGTTGAGGGATTTCAGCCGCTTGCTGGGGAGGGTTATCAAGGGGAGGGGGAATTCTGTAGGGCAAAGCTCCTTTGGATTAGGAGCTGAACCAAGCGATGGTGCTTGAGGGAGAGGAGTGGGTGCCTTGCATTCACGGAATAGTGTGACATATTCTTTAGACAGCCAAGCAAATAGTATGGCATATTTAATAAACGACCATGTCTTAAATGATTTAGCAACACAAAATCATGCTAGTACACTACCTGGTAACGTCCTTCGCAGGTGAAGTAGTGCTTGACAAACTCTGCAATCTTTGGCCATGAAGGTGGTAGTGAACGGAGTGCAACACCCCTGCCTTTAGGTTCGACTCGCTCCCCTGGTAGAAGAAAATCTTGTTGTGCGTTCAGAATGAGGTGTTTTTGACTGAACCAATGAATGCCATCAGTTGGTAACCCTGAAACCTATGCTATATCCTCCTCTGTTACTGGAATTCTCACTCCCTGAACAATAGAGTATCCTTCCTTCAAATTGCGTGCGAATTCCAGAACTTGCTGAGAATCAAAATCTCGGAGCCTTTAGAAATAGTCCACCCATCCTGCTTGTAGAAAAATTTAATATGCTTCCTGGTAAAGTTCCAATAGAGCCATTGAGCCAGGTTCATGTCGAACAGTGTTTCCTCCCATAGTTACTAGTTCAGTAAAATGCAGAGTATAGAGCCGAGTTACCACAGCCAAAATAGAGTAAGATGTTGTAAATGAGGTTATGACATAATAATACAGGGACAGGGTGACGAGACATGACCGTGAAAAAAAACAACGGTGATTGGCATATCATAGAATGATTGCAATATTTTGGTATTCCCCCCCAACTGCGGCTAAAATGATAAATTTGAATGTACGGCGATTTCGGCAATCATATCGGGATCTTCTCATTAACTACAGTTTAATATTTACACATAAACATGCATACCTTCATGTTTTACCTTTGATTGTTGTGCGGAAAATATAATCTCGTCATTAATAGATCACCGATGGTCATGAAAAAGGGTTTATAAAGTATGAGGGTATTTATACAAAAGGTTTTCTATATTCACGGGAGGTGATAGTGAAGGAACACAATTATCAGGATGAATGGTTGATTCCCTCAATGAAAAGTGATATGTATCGATCATTTTTGAGAGAAAGTAATGCCTCAATCTCGGGAAAAATGGGAAAATTGATGCTTCTTAGGGAAAGATGGAAAAGATTGGTGTTTCATCAATGGAGAAAATGGGGAAAAATGGTGTTTCAGCAACGAAGAAAATGGGAAGATGTTGTTGAAGGGTAGTGAGAGGCAATGGATTATGATTTGAAGTGAAATGGCAATGCTTCCCAAGCCAAAGCCTGATCCTTCTTGCATTGAAATTGTTCTTCTCAACCAACCTCCGAATCTAAGATCTGCAAAATAGTTAATTGTAACATGGCAACCCTTGACAGGGATTATTAGTTAAGAAATCTAATCTAATAAAAATATAAAAATAGAAAAACTAAGTGCAATGAAGGGTAGCAGACTCCCCCAAAAAGACATAATGTGTATCTACATGCAAGTGGCCTTGAAATCCTCTTTAGAAATAGGTTGTTGATACAAACGGAGCCGATACCCATTCACTAACAATGGTGTTCTAGAATCATCAATTGTTAGGAGCCTGACTGTTCCATTTGGAAAAGCAGTATCTACTTCATAAGGTCCTAGCCACCTTGTTCTTAATTTTCCTTGAAAATTTTCAAAACGGGAGTCATACAACAGAGCCCAATTACCTTTTTGGAACTTCTTATGCTTAATGGTTTTATCATGCCACTTGGTTCTTTGTTGTTGTATCATAGCTGTTTGATGGATGGCATCCAACCTCTTTTCATCCAATTCCTGAAGCTGCTACAACCTAGCTGTCTGTGCATCAGTCAAGTCAAGGTTAACAGCTAAAGCAGTTCTTAAGGTTTTAATTTCAAATTGCACAGGAAAAACAAAACTTTTACCATAAACTAATTCATAAGGTGAAAAACCTGTAGTGTTCCTCCAAGTAGTTATGTAAGCCCATAATGCTTCAGGCAACCTTTGAAACCAGTCCCTTCTATTCTCCTTTACCGTTTTTGTTAAAATGACTTCTATGACTTTATTCATAGTTTCCACCTGCCCATTGGCTTGGGGGTGATAAGGTGTAGTCATTTTATGATTAATATGATATTTCTGAAGTGTATCCTTAAATCCATGAGATTTGAAAGGAGGTCCTCCATCTATGACTAGTTCTCTAGGCAATCCACCTAACAAAGATTTCTTCCAATAGAAAGGTTAAAATAGATTCTTCATTAGCTCTAATGAGTGCCTTAGCTTCCACCCATTTAATCATATAATCTATGCAAACTAGTATATAAAATCTTTGATTGGATGGAGGGTTGATGGGTCCTATGAAATCTAGAGCCCATTTTTCAAAGGGTTCAAGTATTACCTGGGGGTTCTGTGGCATTTCATCTCTGTGATTAGGCTGGCCCATTCTCTGACAGCTATCACAGGCCCTGACATACTTCTTTGCATCCTTGAAAAGTGAGGGCCAATAATAACCCATTCTAAGAACCTTATGTGTTGTTATTTTATCAGCAAAATTCCCTCCACAAGGGCCATCATGACAAGCCTTCAATATATCATAAACCTCATCTTCTCTAATGCATATCCGAATTTCCTAATCAAGTCCTGTGTGAAAAAGACACCCACTTATCCAGATGTACCGAGCACTTTGTTGAATGATCTTTCTTTTCTCTCTGTGTGACAAGTGTGATGGTAGCTTCCCTGCAACTAAATAATTGGCAATGTCTGCATACCAAGGTGAGTGAGAAGATACTGCAAATAAATATTCATCAGGAAAGGAATCATCTACTGGAGTATTCTCATCAGTTTTTATCTGAGAAAGGAAATCAGCAACTACATTTTCTTTACCTGGTCAATCTACAATTGTAATATCAAATTCTTGTAGTAATAATAACCATCTGGTAACTCGAGCATTTGTGACCGATTTATTCATTAAATACTTAATGGCCGAGTGATCAGTATGAACAAAAGTAGGGTAACCAGTAATATAATACCGAAACTTGTTAATAGCATAAATGACTACTAAAAATTCCTTTTCAGTAACTGTGTAATTAAGTTTAGCAGAGGTCATATTTTTACTAATGAAATAGATAGCATAAGGAAGATTTTCTTCTTCTTGACCCAAGACAGCTCCAATTGCAGTATCTGAAGCATCAGAGGATATATGAAAGGGCAGTGCCCAATCAGGTCCTCTTAAAATAGGAGCTGTAGACAATTGATGCTTAAGTTCATTAAATGCTTTTTGCCAATCATCTGTCCACTTGAATTCAACATTTTTCATAAGTAACATAAACAAAGGAGAATCTATTTTAGAAAAATACTTGATAAATCTTCTATAATATCCAGCATGTCCTAAAAAACTTCTTACATCAGTTTGTGTTTTGGGGATAGGAAGAGTCTGAATTACCTGCACTTTAGCTGGATCAACTTGAATTCCTAGGAATGAGATGAAGTGTCCCAATACAATTCCTTGATTCATCATCATATGACATTTTTCAGTACTTAAGGCAAGATGGGCTTCTATACATCGTTTAAGTACTTTCCAAAGGTTTTGTAATGCATTTCAAAATTCATACCATAAGGAGTAAAGTCATCCATAAATATCCCCAAAGAGTCATTAATGCATATCAAGAGAAAATTCCTATCATGGCTCTTTGAAATGTTGTTGGAGCATTACATAGCCCAAATGGAAGAACTCTATAGGCAAAGTTCCCCCATGGACAAGAAAAGAGGTCTTGTCTTGGTCTTGGGGTGCAATTTTGATCTGGGTTAATCACTAAACCATCTAAAAGGAAAAATCTCTTTCCTGACAACTGGTCTAAGCACCCATGAACCATAAATGGTAAGGGGAAATGATCTTTTTGAGTGGCTTTATTTAGAGCTCTATAATCCACACACACTCTCCATTTCCCGTTTTTCTTAGGTACTATCACTATTGGAGAAACCCATTCACTGTTAGATATAGGGTATATAAACCCTGCATTAAGAAATTTTTGAAGTTCTTCTTTAACAATTTCCCTTAAATTGGGATTCATTCGTCGCTAGGGTTGACAGACTGGGCGAGACCCCTCTTTGATATAAATACGATGATTACATAATTCAGGAGAGATTCCCTTCATATCTGTGTAGTCCCATGTGAATGCTTCCTTATTTTCACGAAGTAACTTCATTGACTGTTGTGTTTCAACATCTGTTAAGTTAGGGTTTATATTCAATGTTTTGCCAGGCTCAATTTCTACTGTTATGCTCTTGGAGGAGATATCAGTTGATGTTTGAGATAAATTTTCAGATTTAAGGTTTTGCTGTGATTCAGGTTCCAAAATTGTAGTCAATTGATCATGTGTTTCAGAGTTAACTGAAGAAGGTTCGGAAATAAAATTACTAATTAGTTCATCCTCGGTTGTATCTTTAAAAGTTAAGGCTTGTCCAATAGTCAAAATGGGTTGGGTATCATCATCCTCATAGTCTAACCATAGAGAGTTATCATTGTTAATCATAGGTGTAGCATGAGGGTAAAGAGTGAGTTTCTTAGTTTCACATCCATTAGAAATTGTCATTGAGCCTGATCTACAACTGATGAAGGCATCTGCTGTAGCCAGCCAGGGTCTCCCCAAAATCAATGGATGTCCCCCCAACTTTGTTTTAGTCTGTAATACAACAAAATCAGCTAGGTAGATCCAAAATTCGACTGAAATTATTAGGTCTTCAATAACTCCTTCTGGTTTGATTATGGAACGGTCAGCTAGTTCTAGAATGGTTGGGGTCTCTCTAATTACATTCTTCAACTATAATAATTGTGCAGTTTCAAGGGTCATAAAGTTTATAGCAGCACCTAAATCTACCAGAACTCTGGAAACAAAAGTTTTTCCAACCTGTACTGTAACTGTAGGATGACTAGGGGCACCATATTTCATAGGATGGGTTTTTCCTGTCATTAAATAAGCTAGATCACCCATCACATGAACTGTAGGGGGATCTTTAGCTTTTCTTCCAGGTTTCTTAATGCAAATGTCTCTAATAGTTCTAGCATAAATTGGTACATCTCTAAGCGCTTGCAAGAGTGGAATTTTAACATACAGATTCTGAAATTCCCCTAGAAGGTTAAAAGCAGGTGGCTCAGGTGTCTTAGAGAGAGCCAAACGTTCAGGGAATGGCGGCTCTGCTGTTTCAACAGTTTTATTAGAGAGTGACTCAACTGTTTCAGCATTCTTATTGGATGACTTATCTTTTTCTGTCTCCTCTTTATCAGAGTCAGAAGAAGTAATATCATCAATAATAGGTTCGACTACTCTCCCAGACCACAAATGAATGTCATTACATTCCATAGGGAAAATAGGCTGGTTCTGAATATCAATGACCTGCACAGCTTTATTATTATTAGGGTTGGGGTTCGGTTGTACAGGTAGCTGGGGTCTCATTGTCTGGTTATTCAGTGGAGCGTTTGATGGCAGAGAGAGAGATTGTTGATACTGAGGGAATTGGTTTGGAAATGGGATTTGCTGAGCTGTCCAGCTTGGGTTTCACTGATTAAAATAAGATTACTGTAGAGACCAGGGATTCCACATTGTAGGATCCATAAAGGGAGGGTTTGGTTGCTGCATGGGTGGGAAGTTTATTTGGTTGAAGAGTGGGTATTGCAATTGATTTAAGGGCGGGTAATTTGCTTGAAAAGAAGGATAATTATTCCAACGATTAAATGGAATATTAGAATTCGTACCTTGTCCTCGTGGTTGCCATTGCCTCCTCTGTGTCAGCAAGTAAACTTCTTCAGCTTCTTCTTCAGTTGGTTGCAGTGCTGATTTTATGCCTGGTAAAGAAGGGCATTGTTGAGTCTCATGGTCCTTCTCACAAATAGTGCAAATTAGTACCTTGTCCAGTGGGCATTCCCTTAGTGGGTGTTTTTCTCTGCATTTAGAGTAGGAAATGGCCAAAGCAGCTTCTGCCTCTGCCTGCTTCTTTTTAACCTGCAAGGTATCAATTTGTGAAGCAAAAGAGCTTAACATTTTAGTTTTAAATTCTTCAAGTAAATTACCTATTTCAGCCCTTGTTGCTCCTCCACTAGCTGATTTTTGGACTCTTGAGTATGTACTATCCCTGCTTTTTGGTCTATTTATTGCTCCTCTTGAACATCTCTTACAGAGGTTGACAATCTCATCATACAATTCCTTAGATATATCCCCTTTACCAAGCATATTCAACACGTCTAAACAGTCATCCGGTACCCCTTTCAACAGTATTGACTTAAGAATATCCTTACTCATATTAGGGTGATCGGATCTCTGCAAATTGTATTGTAACCTCTCCATGAAATCCTCCAGATTTTCGTCCTCCTTCTAAACCATCTTAAATAATTCATCCTTCCTCTCTCTTGTCCGACAATAGTCTTGGTTATAGGGAGAGCTTCAGCGTAAATCACATAAGAAAGATTTCTGCCAATGCGTTTCGAACCAACCCATGTGGTTCATCGTCAGGACAAGTTGAAAATGCAGATCTAGCTCAGCGTTATAAATAGCCCAAGCAGAGACTCCAACGGCTAAATTACTCCAACGGCTACTTTATCCTTCAAGAACCCCAGTCAAACTTCCTCTAATTAAATTTAATATTAAAATGTTATTAAATTCAGAGCTAGGTCAATTAGGTATAAATAATTCATTTATTTAATTACCTCAAAAAAATTATATACATATATATATTACTATTTATTTAATTGATTTATTAGATATATATGTATATTCTAATATTATTGTACCTAATCTTCTAAATGCCCTCTATGTTATTATTTTTATCCTAATTAATTCTATTTATAATTAATTGGTAATAGATTTTATAGAAGACCGTTAAATTGGGTCTATTAATAATTTATTAAAATAATAATGCATTATATATACGTTGATTATTGAGATTATATGTGTAAAATAATACTATATATAATAAGTCCTATAAAAATAATAGGTTAATTAATTTATATTAATATAT
>APFE031665611.1:116059-137010 GCA_000404065.3 Pinus taeda
ATATAAAAAGGGCATACACAATAAAGTTGCAGATATGTTGTCCAGACCAATCATAAATGCATCTACTATACTTGAGCATAACTCAGTATTGCATGAAAGCTACATTGAATAGTATGCTCAAGATATAGATTTTAAAGATGTGTATGCAACTTTAAGTCATGGAAAACAAGAAGAAGAATTGGATTATCATGTTAAGGACCAACTCTTGTATCATTTTGGAAAGTTATGCATTCCTCAAACCGAGACAGTAAAAATAATTTGAGAAGCACACACTTCTCTAATATCAGGTCACTTTGGGGTAAGTAAAACAGTGGCACAGTTGCAAAGATTTTGTTATTGGCCAAAAATGAATGAAACCGTTTCTAGATATGTAAGAGGGTGTACTATGTGTGCTAAAAGCAAACCCAGCAATAGAAAACTAGGCTTGTACACTCCACTACCAATTCCTTCTCATCCTTGGGAAAGTGTTTCCATGGACTTTGTTGGGGGACTACCTAAATCTAGAAAAGGTCATGACTATTTATATGTTATTGTGGATAGATTCAGCAAAATGTGTATTTTAATACCATGTAACAAACAGATTACAGTTGAACAAACAACAAAGTTGTTCTTTCAGCATGTGTGGGTTCATTTTGGATTACCCGCTTCCATTGTATCTGATCGAGATTCCCGATTTGTTGGGAAGTTTTGGTCAAGTCTGTGGGAATTGATGGACACCAGACTGTAGAAGAGCACAGCCTTTCATCCACAAACAGACGGCCAAACAGAGGTGGTCAACAGGACAATGATCCAGTTGCTCATAGGCTATTGCAGCAAACATCCCAAGCTTTGGGATGAACATTTATGCTATGTGCAATATGCTTACAATCGTGCTAAACATTCTTCTACATAGAGATCTCCTTTTGAGACCTGTTTTGGTTTCAAACCAAGGTCTCCCTTGGATTTTGTCTTTGTTAAAGACATAGCGGTTGATGGACACAGCGATGTGGACAAAGCAACCAAGTTCATTGAACAAATCCAAGAAATTCACCAGGCAGTACAGGAGCAGCGGGAAAAGAGCCAAGCCAAGTACAAGGCAAGGCATGATAAGCATCGGATTGAGCATAGTTTCCAAGTTGGTGATCAAGTATGGTTGTATATCAACAAAAACAAAGTGCAAGGTGAAGGTAAGACACTGAAGCCAATAAGGTATGGACCTTTCAAGATACTTGAGAAAATTGGTGAAAATGATTTTCGCATTGATTTGCCAGCTTACATGTACATCTATTCAGTAGTTAATGCAGAAAGCTTGAGACTATTTGAACCTTCATTGATTGAAGATCCCGAAGAGCAGAGTCAATTACCTTCCATTGATGATCTGTGGCCTAAATATCTCAATGAATTGCAAGAAGATACAGTTCTGGACAAGAAGGTAAGAACTATGCGCAAAGGGGATGTTGAGTACCTTCGGATTGGACTCAAAGTTTCAAAACCAAGCAGTGCAAGATGGATAGAAATTGAGCAAGCAAAGAATCTATACCCTCACTTGATTGATGTTTAAAAACCAACTTTTGGTAGTCCAAAAGCTTTTTCAATTGGAAGGCGTGATCCAAAATGGATCTTAGAACACTCTCTAAGTTTTCATGAACTCTTTAAAAATTATGCCAAAGATTCAAAGTCTTATAAAAATCAAGCTATTGGGAGGAATCCTCATGACAGTTGCGAATTGTGAACAGCGCGGATCAACGAGGGTCGTCGATCTAGCGCGTAGAGCGGCGGACCATGGTAACGCATGCTGACACCAACCAACAAATGCAGGGACAAATTTAAGCTGCGGAGGTAGTTTCCGATATGCGATTAGCGACCGTCGTCGATCTAGCGCGTAGAGCGGCGGACCATGGTAACGCATGCTGACACCAACCAACAAATGCAGGGACAAATTTAAGTTGCGGAGGTAGTTTCCGATATGCGATTAGCGACAAGTCGCTAATCGCATATCGCAAGGCAAACCTCTTAGTGAAGAGAAGCCCCAAGCACCTAGACCCGAAATAATTATAAAATGCGGAAAATATTGTTTCGGTTTCGTTGGAGCGGGATTCCACAAAATTGGCAGGATATCGGACGGGCTTCGAGTAGTAAGCGATTTCAACCGAGTTTCGCCCAATGCCATACAGCGATTGCCACATGTCCCGGGGAAGAGAGAGAGAACCGCTCACATCGGACGAGTAAACATCATGCTACTCAGCCACCCGATATGAACAACAACCATAGGATCTGGGGCCCCCAGATCAATGGCAGAGACGTGTTCTGATGGATGACCGCATTTGACAAGATTATAAAGCAAGATCACATAGGATTTGAAGTCCGATATGGACAATGTGTTGGCAGAAGGTCGTGTTTTGCGGGCATTCTTGGAGTAAACGGAAAAAACGGTCGTTTCAAATATGTCCAAGAGAACTGACACTCGTCCGTTATGAAATAGGTGGCCACCTCCCTGTGAGGCATTATACAGTGATCGATTACGCAAGACAAAGGGATTCAAACAGACAGAGGCAGGGGAATCAGAAAGCCAAGAAGCGGAAACGAACAGTCAAGAAGCAGATTGGCTTTAAAGCCACAAACTGACAGAAAGCAGAGGAGAGCAGAAGAGCAATAGGCAGTAAGCCGAAAGCAAAGAGAAGAAGGCGAGCTGACCTACAAAAGCAAAGGCAGCGTCAAGCCAGAAATAGGACAGAGACAGAGAGAGTCAGAGAGTCTATGTACTCCAAAAAAGTCTTGAGAGGTTCAAGCGCACTCCTCTGTAATGCCTTTCATGTATGAGTCTCAGAGTGGGCTCATACTATTGTGACCAATAGAGGTCAAGAGTCAGTGAGGAGAGTCTGTGTACTCCAGAGACTTGGGGAATCCAAGTGCAGTCTTATTGATTTATACCTGTTGAGTGAGACTCAAATTGAGCTCACCATTGTAAAAAATTTGCTTTGAAGACATAATAGAGAGGCCACCACTGAAGGCTTGACCAGGAGACGTAGCGCAGGAGTATTGGGTGAACTCCTTATTAAACTTGTTGTGTTTATATGTGTTGCTTATTATGTTTTCCTTAACTGCTTCATTCCCTGTGTATTTCGCAATCTTATCGATCCGTTGCATAAAATAACATAAGCACATCCATGCACATGAGTCTGTAATACCTTATTGTTTGTCTTAGATCAATTTCGGATCACGTGCCCCCTGAAGCTCCCAGAGCTCAATACATCATACTTGACCCTCATAAGAGGGTCTTTGAACGACACTAAGTCGTTTTTCGAATGTCAAGAATTTGACCTTTCCCAGGGGCTTCATCAAAATGTTGATGACATGTTCATCTGTACCGATATGTTGGAGCCTTATTGCTCCCCGCTACACCATATCCTGAATATAGTGGTACCTGATATCGATATGCTTGGAGCGATCATGAAATACAAGATTCTCTGATAAACGAATCTCGCTCTGATTGTCCCACAGGATCACGGTGGTATCCAATGTAAATCCAAATATCTCACTGAAAAGCTTCCGCAACCAGATCGCCTCACAAGAGACCATACTAACAGTAATATACTCTACCTCAGCAGTGCTCAAAGCCATCGACTTCTGCTTCCTGCTCATCCAGGATATCGAGGCAAATCCCAAAGAGAAACAACACCCAGAAGTGCTCTTTCAATCCACCACACTGCTTGCCCAATCAGCATCGGTATATCCATACAGTCTCACATCTTTAGTGGTGTATCTCAACCCATGAGTGATTGTGCCACAAAGATATCTCAACAGATTCTTGGCACCAATCCAATGTGAGTGGTGAGGCTCAACCATATGTTGACTCCAACGTATTGACTGCAAAATATATATCCGGATGGGAGTTCACCAAGAACATCAATGCTCCAATGAGTTGACGATACTCGGTAGCATTTCGTAAAATAGGTCTGGCAGTACTACCGCTTAACTTCTTGAAGTCAAGCTCCATCGGGGTAGTCATGAGTTTGCAGTCCACCATACCAAATCTCTTCAATATCTTCACCACATATTTGCCTTGAGATAGGAAAATCTCCCCTGGGTTTTGCCAGACTGAGTCCTAGGAAATAGTGCATCGGTCCTAGGTCCTTCATTTCAAACTCAAAAGCCAACTCCCTCTTACATTTGTGAATGAGAGGGTCTGCACTTGTTAGAAATAGGTTGTCAACGTATAGCACCATTATGAAAGGATTGTCATCTTCAACCTTATAGTAAAGGTTAGGATCAGCTTCACTCCTAGTGAATCCCAGCGTCATCAAGTAGCTATTGATCCTCTCATACCACGCTCGGGCTGCTTGCTTCAACCCATAGAGGGCCTTCTTCAACCTGCAGACATGAAATTCTCGATCATGAATCTCAAATCCTTTGGGTTGCTCCACATAGACCTCCTCTTTGATCGAACCATGCAAGAATGCAGTCTTGACATCCATATGATGTAGGTTCCATCCTTGCGAAGCAGCAAGGGCTATGATCGAGCGAATGGTGTTATATCGGGAAACAGATGCAAATATCTCGTCATAGTCCATACCTTCCTTCTGAGAGAAGCCACGAGCGACAAAACGAGCCTTATACTTTTCCGCACTTCAATCAACTACATGCTTTATCTTGTAAAGCCATTTCGAAGTGACAACTGCTTTGTCTTGGGGTCTAGGGACCACATCCCAGACATCGTTTTTCATGATGGACTCATATTCCTCAGTCATAGCATCCTTCCATACTTGATGCTTGAAAGCTTCAACGAATGGCGAAGGCTAATTTTGGATGATCGTTCTCATGATGGTCAAGTATCCCTGATACCTGGTCGGCTTCTTACTTTCCCAAAAGGTTCCCCTCAGTGCAACGTGCCCTCCAGCATCATCAAGTGTCCCCATAAGCCATGAAGGCCTCTTCCTAGAAGAGGAAGGCTCTTATGGAGAGGGGTCAATAGGATCCATAGGTTCTTCCACATCGGGCATCGTCTCATCTTCCTTTTCCTTTAGTTCCCTAGTGTCAGCTTCTTTAGATCCCCTTTGAGTAAGAAGATTGTCAACTTTGCTAAGAGCCATATCTTCGTCAAAGGTGACATCGTGGCTAATCTCAATTTCCCTTTGACCAGCCACATAGATTCTATAGCCCTTAGTGTTTTCGCTATAGCCCACGAAGGTTCCTTTCTTTCCAGATGCACCCAATTTATTCCTCTTCCCCTTCAGCACATAAAAATATACCGGACTTCCAAAAATTCTAAAATGAGATATGTCAGGTTTCTTACCAGTGAACATCTCTTTGGGAGTCTTGGAACCCAATGCTTGATGAGGGCATTGGTTTTGCACATATACGGCGATATTCGTAGCTTCAGCCCAGAGAAACTTCGAAAGTCTTTGATCATGTAGCATAGCATGGACAACTTCCACAATCGTACGATTCTTCCTTTCTGCCACACCATTCTGCTCAGGAGTATATGGTGTTGTAGTCTCCCTCTTAATACCAGCGTCTTTGCAAAAGTCATGGAACTCATTGGATTCATACTCAGTCCCATTATCAATCCTTAAGATCTTGATCTTCTTTTCGGTTTGATTCTCGATCAAGGCTTTGAAGTGACGAAACCAAGTGAACACTTCATCCTTCTTTTTCAAGAAGTATATCCAAGTCTTGCAAGAATAATCATCTGTAAAGGTGAGGTAATATAAATATCCCCCCAAAGAGTTCACAAGAATCATACCAGATATGTCTGAGTGAACCAAGTGCAATATATCGGAGGTCTTGCTTTGGCTTGAGGGAATGGTCCCCTTTTGGGCTTTCCTTCGACACATCAAGGACATACACCTTCTTACTCTACTCGAAACTCGGGCATCCCTGTCACCATTTATCTTACATTGGGTAGAGCTTTATAATGAAGGTGAGCAAACCTCTGATGCCATAGTTTGGACAGAAGTGATGTATCACAAGACATGACACCCAACGGACTTCCTCCAACCTGATATAATGAATCGACTCAAAACCTAAGAGTGAAAGCTTCCTTAAAATTCTTTTTCCATACATGTACCTTGCCATCAATGAAGGTTACCTTGTAGCCTTTGTCCTCCATTGTTGAAACAGACACCAAGTTCTTTTTGAGATCAAGTACATATAGGACTTCTTGCAAATGAATTGTATTGCCCTAATTCAATTGAAGAGTGACATTCCCTATGCCTTTCACGGGATATTTTGTGTTGTCCCCAAGAACAATTTCCAGGTTGGTCTCCTTTTCTATCATATTGGAGAGAACTTCTTTGTAACCAGTGAAGTGCCTTGAGGCACCACTATCAATAAGCCAATTTCCCAGCGAGTCCGAGGGCGCAGTAGTAGAGAGGGTTGCTGGTAGACAATATTCATCTTGCTTATTGTTAACAACATTAGATTCATACTTGGAGTTTCTTGCCTGCTTGAAGGGTTGTCCTCTTCCTTTACTTTCGACATTTCTTTTACCTCTGCCATTGGACCTGTCATTCCTTTGATTGCCTTGAGAATGATTTTGGTCATCGTCATGGTGTGAGTCCCTTTTATTAGAGCACTCCCTCGCATAGTGGCCCATTTTGTTGGAATTGTAACATTATCATTTTCTTCCACCCTTTGGTCTAGCCTTTCCTTTAGATTTAGCTCCATAATTTTTTCTTCTTTTAGCATGAGAAGAAAAGGCAGAGGGATGGCCTTTAACTACAAGCATTTCTTGCTCTTCCATCCTTGTTTCTTCTTGAATACATCTAGCCATCAATTCCTCAAATCTTGGGATGATATTATTGTTGAGAAGAGTAGTCCTGAATATATACCATTCAGGTGGCAGTCCTCCAAGAGTTGTGATAATCATTTTCCTGTCAAGAACTACTTCCCCAATAGATAGGGGATCATTCTTGATCCCAGTGATCCTTAAGAAATATGCTTGCATACTCTCATATTTTCCCTTCTTAATTTCCTTCAGTGTATTTCTGAGGAACAAAACTTGATTTGCATCATTAACTTTAAGTAAACTCACCAGTACATCATAGATTTCCTTGGAGGTTGTCAGCTCGGAAACATAGGCTACCAGGCGCTTGTCGATAGAATCCCAGATGATCTTCCTTGCTTTGACTTCTCCCTTGGTCCACTTGCATTTGGCAGCAGCGGATGCATTTGATGGAGGCGCAACAATATTGCCTCTCACATGGTCCAACACTTCCTGATCTTCTAAAGTCAGATCGAGAGACATCTTCCATCTGTGAGTCAGACTTCTCACGGAGCTTGTCGTCGGCAGGGAAGAGTGTTGAGGACCCCATGAAGTTTTTAGGATAGCCTTGCCAACCTTCTCTTCGGTGATTGCTCTTGCTCTTGCTCTTACTTGGGCTTTGTCTTCACCTCACCTCTGATACCATGTTAAATTATGGTATGTTCTATGCTTAAAGCAGTTTACTTCTTTTCTTCTTATTAACCATAGATAAGCAATCACATATACATTAAGTAAAGTGCATATAGAACATTAAACAATCAACAGAAAACAAGCCAAGAAAAGAGACACAAGATGTGGCGGCTAGCCAGGGACAAACCCCAATGCGGGGAACCCTTTGATCAAATCTTCTTTTATCTTCAATAATTCAGTAGAGAGAAATAGTACAAAATCAGAATTCTGTAATTTTATATCAGCAGCAACAAACCCTAGATTAGCAAAGTCAAACTTGTTCAAATGAGTTGAAATTGACCTCCAATATGCTTGGTCAATTTCTGGTCAACTAGCCCTTGAACAGCGTGAAGAAACAGCCCTTGAACAGCCCCAAAAACACAATCAAATTGTTGTTGACTGAAGTCAACCTGATGCCCAAAATTAGGCCAGTCAACGTTGGTCAAACCTGTGGACGAATTGCTTCAATTTTTGTGCCAAAATCTGTAGCTTGCCTAAGAGAGGCAGCCACACCAACACCGCACCCTTGATGAGTCAACATAGGTGAAAGAGACCTTCAACAGCTTCTACGTCCTCCTTTTAGCATCCTCTTTGCCCTAATGCGTCCTCCTTCTTCCCATGTGTGAGTTGCGCCTTGTATAACCCAAAACTAAGGAGAGAGAGAGAAGAATGAGTGAGATGAGATGATTTGAAATGAATCAACCTCACTTATATTTATATGATTTGTGCTACACATTTAGTTGTTGGCCAACCTTGACCATTTTTGTCAAGTAATTACAAATAAATTCATATCTACATAAATACTTGTCGGAATCGGATGATCTTTAGATCAATCCCACACCTCTCAACAAGAGGAATCTAGGAGAAATAGCAGTTGCCATAAATGAGGTGACCCACATGGAGTTTGGCCCTAGTTTCCAATTTTAACATCACTAACGTCGCAGTCATAATTGCTTGGCATCGCAGCCACAGTTGCTTGACATCTCAATTACATCTCAGAGCAGTTTTTGATTGACAACCTATGTATCTGCAACACAAGTCGTATGGATGGTCTCAGATATGTATGAAGTCTCATTACTCTACTTTATATGTTGCAACCCTTGGCATCACAGGTTTTAGAGAAATCATGGTATTTATATATTGATACTCAAATATCATTACAGTCATCAGAGTAGTGATGGTATTTCCAACCCTAATAGCAGTATGGCAAGCATTGTGTAGTGGCATTGATAAAGAGACTTGTTCACAATCGAAATTGTGAACAAGTCATGTATAGACCTCGAATAGCTAGATGACACTTGTACCTTGTACTTCTTTGTTGAACTTTTGATGACAATCTAATAGAAGAAGAATTTGGAAGGGTTTACCCCCTTGTGGGGTTTTGCCCTGGTCTTTGTTGAAAAGTGTAACTAGGTTCGGTCTTCATAATGACATGTAATTATGATTTTATGTAATGTGATGTAAAGAAGAAAATAAAATTATTATATTGCTTGCTTCATGGGTTTCATGAGAAAGAGATTTTGTTTTTGAGTCAAGACTCCCATTGAGAGTCTTTAGGAATTATTTGTCATCTAGTCATAAAATGATTTATCATATAATAAAGTCATGTTACACTTTGTAAAAGGTCAATCTTGTCTATGTAAAGTATCCTCCAAGACCTTGTCACTTATCCTCTTCAAGTTGACCTACAACGATGGAAGAACATGCTAAAAGAAGTCAGCCTAACTACTTGTGATCATGTCAACCTAAAGGACATGAGATGAAGTGTATATATAGCCACACTCGGCCTCACTTAGAGGCAAGCACCTCGTCAAACATTCGGTCAAAAAGTGCGAAGAAGAAGGTTACTAAACAAAAATGCGAAGAAGTGATAAGGAGAGTTTCTTCTGGGCAAGCGAAGGAGGATTCTTCTAGGTCAGCGAAGTAAAGTTTCGTCCGAGATAGTGAAGGAAGAATTGTTCTAGGGCAACGAAGAAAGGATTCTTCAAGGGTACATGTTCTGGGTAACCAAGAAAGAGATCTAGAGACCGAGATCTCTAGAGGAAGCCAGTAAGATCATAGAGACCTTGTTTCTCTATAGGAAGTCGAGAAAAAGACAGTGTGAAGGATAGAGAACAAGTTTCTCTAGAAGGAGCCGAGGAGAGCAATTCACGATCAAGAAGAAAGACGAGAAAGGGAAGAGGCAAAGCATCAAGGTTAGTGACAAGGTCCTTAAGAGAATACTAGAGTCAAGGGTCTTTGTCATGGTCTTGGTACTCACCAATTGAAGATCTAGAACAAGAATTTTGATCGAGTTTTCCTCTCAAGAGGTAAGAGGTTTTGGCCCTAGCTGACAAGCCTTCATACTGTGTTACTTGTCTTTTATTGTACATATTGGTAATTGTCTTGATGAAAAGAACACAATAATAACATAACAAAGAAAAGACTATAAGTTAGGAAGTAAAAGTATACACAAGCAATTATCAAGCAGAGAAATCTTTTAACTATTCATGCCCTAGATTTCTCAACATGGTATCAGAGCTAAGGTGTTGAAGTCAAAGGAAGGGCATCTAATCAAAGAGACATCCAAGGATCAAGTTTCAAGTAAGGCATCTAAGCAAGTCGAAGGTTATCAAAGCAAAAGATCAAGATATACTTTGAAGAATAAAACCCTAGATCGAAGAAGCAATCTACAACAGCAAAAGTTTCGGATCCTCTAGACCACAAAGACCCTCATCAAGTTATCTACAAAGCAAGATAGCTTGAAGGAAGCAGGAAGAAAGACTGAAACATTAAAAGCACTTCACAGATCGTCGTTGATATATCACCAAAGAAGTTGAAGCTCTTCAAATCTAAGGAAGGTTAGATCGAAAGACAATCTTCTCTCTACTGAAGCAAGGATCTCACTTGGAAAAAGATCATCCTAAAGAAGGCAGACTTCCCTCACCGAAGTAAGAACCTTCTTAAAGGATCATCTGAAGAAACAAGTTTGGCAGCAAGTTGAACATTCTATATTCAAAAGTAAGTACATTTTTATTATAATCTAATCTAGTAAAAAATGACGTCATGTTTCAAGGAGAACCATAAGTTGGTTGGGATATCAAACTTCCTTGCATGGAAAAGAGGGATAGACATAGTCCTCGAAGTAAATGAAGTCATTGATCATGTCCATGGAAAGGTCTCCAAGCCATTTGAAGAACAAGCATTATCTGAATACATGGAAAGGAATCTCAAGGCTCAAGAGATTCTAAGGAATCTATCAAAGATCCTCTCATCTCCTATGTAGTCGAGTCGGAGACATCTAAAGAAATGTATGATAAATTGATAGAAATTTTGTCTGAAAACGCGATAGAAAAGACCATATCACTTAGATCTGATCTATATAAATTGAAGGTGTCAAAGAATGAAGGGATATCTTCACAAGATCAACTACGAGATCTAGGAGAGATAATAAGAAGATAATCATCATTGTTCTAAATGCACTAACTGATGAACAAGGTAACAAATGTACATGGGGATAAGAAAGTTACCTCATTCGACAACTTGTGGTTTCTATGCCAGATAGAAGAAGACAAGTTGAGGGAAAAAGTGTTGAAGGTTAAAGGACTCAAACATTTGCAAGAAGGAAAGGGAAATTTGGAAAATTCGGTCCTCAGAAAACAAAGAAAAGCATAGCTAAGATTCAATTACATGGATATAAGAAGTATGGACCTTACAGGAAAGATTGTCCTAAAGAGATAATATCAAAAGAGGAAGAGAAGAAGCCCATATAATCGAAGAAGTGGAGCCAAAGAGAAGAAGTCCAATGAAAAGAGAAAGTAAGAGATCTCTACTATGCTGAGATAGTCACCCTCACAAAAAGTCTTGACATAGCTTCTAAATCTTATGTTATAGGATATGGCAATAATAAATAATAAGATGCATTGTAGCATCAAAGAAGCATTAGAAACAAAAGCTCATGACATCACCATAGGAAACATGAAGGATGTCTAGAACAAAATCCTTGGTAGTCAAATATGAAGAATATAGCTCTTGGGAACTACATTGCAAACTTAAGGAGAGGAATAAGTCATCCAGGACAAGGCTCATCATACATCCAGTCAAAAAAGAAAGATTTGTCGGAAAGGGATATGCAAGATCCTCAAGATTCTCTAATGGAATCCTCATCGGAGGTTTCACCAATCTAGAGAGGAAGCAAGTGTTTCATCGGGAGCTCCAACTTGTGGATTTCATGGGATGATAGTATGATGACATAAGAGATGAAGCAGATCAAGGGGTTGAAGATCTTTTTCAATCAAGGAAGCTACTGAAAGAAGCCTAGATGACCTAAAGGTAAATGAGGTATGTATGCTTGTATTTAATATTATAATGTCATGCCATATGGTTGCAGGTAACATGGATCACTACTTTTATCTTGACAAGCATGATCAAAGGAACAAAGATATCCTCCTCTAAAAGGATGCAGGAAGGCATAGGTCACACTAGATGAAATCAACATGATATGTCCTCATATGAAGTATGAGGTGATTGACTACAATTAAGGAACTCTGATTGGAATCTCCTGGAATGGAATGTGTGAAAGGAAGGAAGAAATCATGAGGTATGCAACCATGGTAAAGGCAATCAACATTCAGAAGACCAAGAAAGATTTCACTAGGAAATCTCCCGGAAAGATATGAAGACTCTGATGGAAGTCTAAAAAAGATGGAGACCCTTGACAATGGATATCTTTGGGAGATGTGTCAACATGTATGCAAGATGTTGATACTTACAGGAAGATGTCGTGATGAAATACCATCACAAAAGTAATTTTGATTTAAGTGTTCATTTCTTATTTTTGAACTAATATCTGGATGAGCTTATGCATGACTACCAAATGGAAGGTCTGTGGATGACTTCCAAAAGGACCATATAGAAGGATGTAAGGTCCCTCCACAAAATATGGCTTGACTTTAAAAACCAAAAAAAAAAAAAAAAACATGACATGAAGCAAAGCCAGATGAAAATTGATGGATCACTTTTTGATGAAAGGTATGAGGACATGACTGACTCATGAACGAAAGTGATGGATGGTCTGTGCTCTATGTAGAAGTCCCTACAAGATGAAGACTCTATGATGAATAATAAATTCTTGACATCGAAGGAAGGAGCTCTTCAAGCAGCTGGTTGTTCCATAGTCTCCAGTTGAAGAGTTGTTGCAGGTCCCTAATTAAGAGGGAGCCTAAAAAAAAGTTTCTTACTTGGAAGAAACTTGAAATTCCTAAGCCAAGAGGGAGCTTAGGTACATTCCTTTATTGGAATATGTCCTCCCTATTTTCGAGGGAGAGATAGACATGCCATTCTAGTCTTCACCTGGGAAGACAAAATGGAGGATTGGGTAATCATTTGGCATTTAATGCTCTTTGAGGATGAGATAGGGCGTCCAATAGAAGAGTAGTTGTGGAGGACCGATATTCTTTGAGGGTTGGGGAGTCTAAGGTAAGAATAGTCCTCATGGAACACACCCCGAGTACTTGGGTAGGGGATGTTCCTAGAGAGACAATGATGAGAGTGTCTATAAATCATTGGTCTCGCCAACATTGAGCTCAGATCTTGTGGAGAGATGGAGTTGTTAGTCAAGGCCTTGCTATGTAACAATGCTAGTTGATATGATGCTATACAAATGAGTTACCAATCCAAATTCTTCTTAAGAGAAATTCTTCAAATTGAGAAAGTCCAAGTACCATTATGAATACCTCCCTAGTTAAGAGGGAGTGTTGAAAAGTGTAACTAGGTTCGGTCTTCATAATGACATGTAATTATGATTTTATGTAATTTGATGTAAAGAAGAAACTAAAATATTATATTGCTTGCTTCATGGGTTTCATGAGCAAGAGATTTTGTTTTCTAGTCAAGACTCCCATTGAGAGTCTTTAGGAGTTATTTGTCATCTAGTCATAAAATGATAGAGTTGTTGTCATGTAATGAAGTCATGTTACACTTTGTAAAAGGTTAATCTTGTGTATGTGAAGTATCCTCCAAGACCTTGTCACTTATCCTCTTCAAGTCGACCTACAATGATGGAAGAACATGCTAGAAGAAGTTGGCCTAGCTACTTGTGATCATGTCGGTATAAAGGACATGAGATGAAGTGTATATATAGCCACACTCGGGCCTCACTTGGCAAGCAACTCGTCAAGCATTCAGTGAAGAAGTGCAAAGAAGAAGGAGAAGTGCTACTAAACAGAAGTGCAAAGAAGTGATAAGGAGAGTTTCTTCTGGAGAAGCGAAGGAGGATTCTTTTGGGCAAGTGAAGGAGGATTCTTCTAGGTCAGAAAAGTAAAGTTTCTTCTGAGATAGTGAAGGAAGAATTCTTCTGGGCAGCGAAGAAAGGATTCTTCCAGGGTACATATTTTGGGTAACCGAGAAAGAGACCTGGAGACTGAGATTCTCTAGAGGAAGCCCGTAAGATCATAGAGACCAAGTTTCTCTATAGGAAGTCGAGAAAAAAACAGTGTGAAGGATAGAGAACAAGTTTCTCTAGAAGGAGTCGAGGAGAGCAGTTGAAGATCAAGAAGAAAGTCGACAAAGGGAAGAGGCAGAGCATCAAGGTTAGTGACAAGGTTCTTGAGAGGATACTAGAGTCGAGGGTCTTTGTCATCATTTGAAGATCTAGAACAAGAATTTTGATCGGGTTTTCCTCTCAAGAGGTGAGAGGTTTTGGACCTAGCTAACAAGCCTACATATTGTGTCACTTGTTTTTTATTGTGTGTATTGGTAATTGTCTTGATGAAAAGAACACAATAATAACATAACAAAGAAAAGACTATAAGCTAAGAAGTAAAAGTATATCACAACCAATTATCAAGTAGAGAAATCTTTTAACTATTCATGCCCTAGATTTCTCAACAGTGTCCGACCAAATCTTGGTGTCCCTTGTGCATGTTTTTCTTCTTATGTTCTTTTATGTTCTGTTGCTATGATGATGTCATTGTTCTTTCTATAGAATTGCTAGTGATGTTTAAATGATATGGGTGAATATAATATGCAAATGATATAAATGCAATTATCAAAGCAAAGAACAATGGAACCCTAAGAAAATTAACAAAATAAATGTGCACAACTATTGTATAAGCTTTTTTGGAAGAAACCTAGACATGTAGAACCCTAAGGGACTAAATTACCCTAGGGTATTACAGGAGACTTCTTTTGCTTAGGTATTTTCATTAACTCCACGAGAGGCATGAGAACTTTATCTTTCCCAGCTCATGCACCAAATCAAAAGCCATCATTGATGCATTGGGAATTACCTGAAGAATGGGATCAGCTTGCTCCTCCTGCATCCTAGAAAGAAAGTTACCAAGTGGCTGATTTGGTACTTGTTATGTTATGTAGAGACCTACTGGTTTTTATGATTTTCATATATTTTGGATAGCGGTCAAAGTGGTTTATTAGTAGGCAAGGTAACATGATTAGGAAGTAAATTAATCACAATTTCAGCCTAGATCATACCTTTTTCAATGTTGCCATCGGCTGATTTGAAATACGCAACGCTGGTTTCTGTTGCTCTGATTAAGAAAAAATCTGTGTGATCATCAAGAACTTCAACACTCATGTTGTCTTCTTTTTGTATCCAAAATGTATTTTTCATTTCTGATGGGAATTCTTGCTAACTAGACCCTACAATATACATTGCTTCTATTCCTGAAAATCTTGACACCTATCCTTACAAATGTGTTGCTTTGCATGGTCTTGCACCAATATTGCTCAACAACATTATTAGAGGCAACTGGATATGGAAGGCTTTCTATGTTTGTGCAAAGCAAATCTCTTTTCCAGCAGAAAAAATCCGTCAAGAGAATAGGAATTTTAATAATTCCTTTGCAAACCAATACATTGAATGCTAAGGATTTACAGGGATCCTTTTATTGTCATCATATGTTCTGAATATTTAGCAATTGCATCATTATTTTTCCCTGCATAATTAGACTCAAGTGGCTCTTGTTTTTCATGATAGGGGCGTTGAACCTCCCTCTTGGTTGGCTCAAACAAAGTAGACTTTCTAGCTACAAAACAAATCTCTTTTAATGCTAGCATCGCTCTAATAGTGGCTACCAAATTGTTCAAGCCTTTCGCTGTCGACATTAAATTAAAATCAGCACAAAACCCAGATACGTAGCAAAAGAAACTCATCACTAGGTCTAGCATCAACATGCATCTTCTTATAAACCCTTACAAACCCTTCATTAAATTTTGTTGAAATGGCATTAGTTCCACTGAACTTGGGAAGTGTTGAAGCCTTGAAAATCGTTGTTTACAACATGGGGGAAAACCACCCGCTCCGGACCTTGGTTGGCAATTCCTTTTCTGTTTGGTGTAGTGGCTCCGACTGAGGATAATAGGACCAATTTCCTAATCTAATTTATGATAGTGCTAATGGGGTGATAAGTGATATTCTGGAGTAATGTTTAAGTTAAAACTAATATAATCTAAAATAATAATCACATGTATATATCTTAATTTAAACGCTATCTAGCTATGACTATACCCGGGAATAAATCTAAAGTATGCGACCTACAATAATGTCTTAAAGCAATTGGTAATAAAGAGCATTCAATTGCAATAAGAAATGAAATTATTTTAACAATAATTGTTTCGGATAAATAGTTAGCCGAAACGATTGTGAAAAATATATTGATCTGGATTTAAACGGGAACGTAACAAATTATAGATATAACCATACATATAGAGATGCAGCAGAAATAATACTTCATTTCATTATTGTAAATTACTGAAATATGCTTACAAACAGAAATGGAAATAAACTAGCTAGGGCGATGATAGCTTATCTCTGAGAAGTGATGTGGCGGCTACATGCCTATGAATTGTGTTACAATGAGGCTCGAAGGCCTATTTATTGTTGAGAAACAATGGAAAACCCTGAACATCCAAAAACCTAACCCTAGAAGATGAAACGCCAAATTGTGGGCTCTGTTTGGGTAAATTGGTACATCAACTTCCTAGGGTCGTAACTTTGGCATACGATCTTCGTTTGACGCACACAATATCTCGTTAGAAAAATGTATTCGAGAACTAAAATTTTGGGAAGAGCAACATGGTCAATGGACCCATCTTACTCCCATTTTTCCAAAAAAACATTGTTTAGGGCCTCAAAACAGCTCCGGAAGTTCAGGACCCGAAAAACTGTTAAAAATAGTACATTGTGCTACAAATAAGGAAACTGAAAAGCTGAAAGAAACAATGGTGGGGGTCCAAGTGGACTTAGCGGGTGGCCATCAATATCCACCTAGATCATTCCTCCCCCCTTAGGAAGCAATGGTCCCCATTGCGTTGAGTTCCTCCATGAGATGAGAAAACTTCTGTTGAACTTGGTCTCAGGTGAGCCACTTACCCTGGTGAAGGAGTTGGCCTACTTTGACCACTCGATACAGTTGGATATTCTGCTAGCGAGTGTGACTGATCTGTGTGTCCATGATGCGATCAGTTGCAGCTTGTTCCATGCAATCTGGATTTAACTCTAAGGGTGTGAGTTGTTCTGCAATGTCGGATGTGTCTAGTAATGGTGGAAAGTATGGCCGAAGGCAATCCACATTGAACATTGGGTGCAAGCCAAGAAATTGGGGAATGCTGAGCTCAAATGCATTGTCTCCCACAGCCTTGGTAATGGTGTAAGGACCATATCAGAGTGGTCTAATTTTTCGATAGGCTCTGGCAAGGCGTTCCTTTTGCAAATGCAACCAAACTTTGTTGCCCACCTGAAACTTGTGTCGCACCCGATGTTGATCATGCCGCTGCTTGTACTTGGCATTTGATTTCTCCAAAATGTCGTGGACCTACTAGCGAATATGTTGGATGTGCTCAATGAAATTGTTTACCTTATCTGTTTCAGACTGCATGAGTAGCTGCAAATGGCATGGCCACATAATGGGACATAATGGTTGGAATCCCAAGCCCACCTGAAAAGGGTTATGGCCAATCGAGCTATCGAGAGCCTGGTTGTAGTTGTGTTGAACATAGGGGAGGCTCTCATCCCATGTGCGTGGATTCTTTGAGTTGTACATGCGCAGAATGTGTACAATCATCCTGTTGATAACCTCTGTCTGGCCATCAGTTTGAGGATGGAAGGCTATGGACTTAGTGAGTTTGGTGTCCAGCGTCAACCAGAGACTGGACCAAAATGTACTGAGGAACCTGATGTCCTGATCTGAGATAATAGACTATGGGATCCCAAAGTGTACCTACACCCGTTCAAAGAAGAGTTTAGCAGTGGCTTCTGCTGTGATATTCTTTTTACAGACTGCCATAATGGCCATCTTCGAGAACCTGTCGACAACCACAAAAACATAGTCATTTCCATGCTTAGTAGAAGGAAGGACTAACATGTAATCCATGGAGATGGATTCCCAAGGTCGACTAGGGGTAGGCAGCGAGGTATAGAGACCTTGCTTCTTGATGGTCGGTTTGGCAATGGCACATGCAGTGCATGATCTGATGTATTTCCCGACATCCTGTCGAATATTCAGCCAATAGAAATACTTCTGCAACACTGCGACCGTTTTCTCGACCCCGAAATGCCCAGCAACCCGACTATAGTGTGCTTCCCAAATCATCTTAGCACGCTCGCTTGAAGGAACACAAAAGTGACCCAAGTGGCATAACAGGGCATCTTGGAGGTGAAAATCTGGAACATGTTGACCCTCCAAGAGTGTCTGGTATGTGTGGCTGAATTCTAGGTCGCTTTTGTAGAGAAGTGGCCAATCAGAAGTCTCGTGCCTACAAGAGTTGAGCACGGTGGTTAACGCCATGATCGGTGGTCGACTGAGGCAATCTGCAACATTACTGGTGTTGCCTTTCTTATACTTGATATTCAAATGGAACTGTTGCAGGTATGTGGACCACTTCTGATGGCAATCATTCTGCAATTTCCCTTGGGTCTGTATAAATTGCAGGGGTCAGTGGTCTGTGTCGATGATCGTTTCCTTCCCCAAAATCTAATGCTTCCATTGTCGGCAGGCCTGCACAATGGAATACATCTCTTTGTCATAAGTGGGATACTTCCGAACTGTGTCTAAAAGTGTCTCACTGTGATATGCCACTAGATGCCCATGTTGAGTAAGGACTGCTCCAATAGCATAGTCAGAGGCCTCTGTCTCGACCTCAAATGGTTGTTGCAAGTCTGGTAATGCGAGCACTGGTGTCGAGCAGAGGCGATCTTTCAACTCTGTGAATGTTTTCTGTTGAAATTCAGACCAAAAGAATTTTGCTTTCACTCCTCCCTTGGTGACTTGACTCAAGGGCAAAGTGATATGAGAAAATCCCAACATGAACCTGCGATAGAAGTTGGCAAGACCTAGAAAGTTGCGGAGCTCTGTCAGAGTGGTTGGAGATGGCCAATTGCGAATGACTTGGATCTTGGTTGGATCCACATGCACCCCTCGTTCATCAATAATGTATCCCAAATACTGAACCTGGGTCATGTCAAAAGTGCATTTCTCCAAATTGGCACATAACTTGTGTTGCCGCAGTGTTTGGAGAACCTATCGGATGTGGTGGAGGTGCTCTTTCCAACTCTAGCTGAAGATCAGGATGTCATCCAAGTATACCACTACAAATGAGTTGGTGAATGGCCGCAAGATGTCATCCATTAGCCTCATGAACATTGCGGGAGCATTCGTCAATCCGAAAGGCATAACCAACCATTCGAAAAGGCCCTCCTTGGCTTTGAAAGCAGTCTTCCACACATCGGAGGGTTCGATTGGTACCTAGTGATATCCTGACTTCAAATCGATCTTGCTGAAATATTTTTCCCCCTTCAGTTGGTCCAGGAGGTCACCAATCCGTAGGATTGGGTACCTATTATGGACAATGATCTTGTTCAGCACACGATAATCAATACAGAGTCTCCAAGTCCCATCCTTCTTCTGTACCAACACGATCGGGCTCCCACGGGGCGATGAACTCGGACGGATGTGACCTTTCTACAGCAGCTCCTGAATCTACCTCTTGATTTCATCGTTCTCCATAATGGAGCGCCAATAGATTGGTCCATTAGGCAGCGGCACACCTAGGGTCAGATCGATGGAGTGCTTGACTGACAGTGCAGAGGAACCCTTGCGAGGGAGGTGAAGATGTCCTCGTACTCCTCCACAACCTTGTCCATCTGTAGTTGTCATGCGGAGGGGCCCTGTCTAGAGGTCATGGCCACCATCTTCTTCTTTCCTTGAGGGCATATCATCAAGAAAACAAATTTCCCGGTTTTGTAAATGAGCTTACTACATTGTTTTGCAGTAACCAAAGAGATGGCAGTAGGCAGTGCTACCTCCAGTATCCTGTACAACTTATTTTCCAAAGTAACAATAACAGCACAGAGTCTTGATTCATACACAGCATGTCGCTTCCACAAGTATGGTTGTCCTAATAATACATCACAAACATCAAGGGGAACTACGTTACACAATACCTCATCTGTGAAGGGCTTGATGTTGTATGGAAGGCGACACTGCTGGCTCACATGAAGATCTAGTCCTTGGTAAAGCCACACGATGGTGTACGGTTGTGAATGTGTTGTGGTTGATAAGCCCAGCTGCTTCACGACCTCTATCGAAATGAGGTTATTTTGGCTCCCACTGTCCACAATGAATTGTAGCGGGGAGCCCTTTACCCACATCTGGGAGTGGAAGAGACGCTCCTCCTCCTCTAGATCTTCGGGTTCCTCCTTTTGAATCTTTGTGGTGGCAATGGTGGTGTTGGGCTCCACATTGATAATCTGCGTCCCTTTGTCATTCCCCTTGTCGGGTTCTAACTCAGAGTCGGAACATGCATCTAATTCTGAAACCTTTAGCTCGGCCACCAGTGACTGCTTAGTGCAACACTCACTTGTGTTGTGAGTGGAGCTCTTATGGAACTCACATCACTTTCCAGTGTCCTTTTTCGACTTCACGGCATTGCTCTTGGCTTACAGCTTTGGCGGGTTGTCTTGGGCCGCCCCACCTTGGCTTTCTCCTTTGTTTTATGGTTTGGGGGCACCTTTCGCTTGCTTCGGATTCGCAGATCCAAAGTCTCGCTTCTTCTATTTAAACTTTTGCTCGATCTTAACGGCATATCAGTATGCCATGCCGAGTGAGGAGATGTTCAAAAATTCTATTTCTTCCTGGATGTACATGTGCAGGCAGTCGCGGTATTTGAGTACCAAATGCTACTCTGAATCCTTGATACCCAACTTTGTATGAAGGGTATGGAAAATATTGGTAAACTTTGGCACGTCTTGGTCCCTTCCCTACCACAGCGTGGTCCACTTTATGTATTGGTCCTCATAGCTTCCGACAGGGTAGTACGGCTCCTTCATGGCAGTCTGGAATGAATTCCAAGTGGGTGTGTGTTGGGTCCCTATAATACTAGTGATTACCCCATTACTATTGTAGTTATACCCTTATTAATATTGTTGTGCCCCTATTGTCCCCATATTGTTATTATTGTGCCCCATAGAATCCCTCTATTGTTATTTTTGTGGCTTTATATTATTATTGTTAGGTCAGCTAGGTTATATTGTGACTCCTTAGAC
>APFE031665615.1:0-11840 GCA_000404065.3 Pinus taeda
ATTTTACAACATTTTACAATTCATTGAAGGACGCACCAATATTTTACAATATTTTATATTTTAGTAAAATATTCCAAAGAAAATGATATATACTTGTTCTAGTGTAGTAGACAATGACCATTGGTTACTAGTAGAAAGCAAAACAATAAATCACATGAAGATAAAGCACGTAGGAATAGAAGAAGTGAAATGATGTAGCAGAGAGGCAACAAAGTGTTACTTTATATTATATTCTCTTGAGAATATAATCACAAAAGATACAATGATGCATATATATATATATTATGTAGAGATAGTCAAAATAATTTAAGTCAAAACAAATTTAGCCTATCTAACCTAGAATCTTGACTCGACTAGAGAGTTGATCAACTTTATAATATCAATTGTAGAATTGTTTGGGATGGTGAACTAAGTCGACCGGCCCCTCCAACATCTCCCCTACTCTTAATTCATTCCTTGTCACAAATGACAGGAAGAATTGGAGTCTTACAAAATTTGATACACCATAAATTAAAAAATGTAAATCCTAATAATGATATAGAAGTTCATCCAGAAGGGTGGTTGGCTAATTAGAAGATCTAGTTTTGTGGTCAACTAGAACTTCTTGAATTACATCTGCAAGATTTAAAATGAGAATTCCTCTTCTTTTCCCTTCCTTGGCTAACTGATTAGAACATTCAATTTCAAGTTCCTTAGTGTGATGTTGTTGTTCAGAAGCGAGACCAAATCCTAAAAGCTTGGCTCAAATAGATTGAATTTATGTCGTGGGGAAGATGATCGAGACGATTGTGCTATTGCAGGTGCTAGTGTTGAAGTCAAACGGAATGTTGTTTGATAAGTATTTGATCCAGGTGGATGTTGGTGGCCACCCACCTGTCCCATTTCGACCCCCACAATTGTCTCTTTCAGCATTTTCAGTTTCCTTAATTGTAGCACAACTTACTATTTTTAGCAGTTTTTCGGGTCGTGAACTTCTGGAGCCGTTTTGAGGCCCTAAACGACGCTTTTTGGGGAATCCAGGGGCAACACGGGTCCATGGAATGGATCGGTGTTGCCCGTTCCAACAATGATAGTGCTCGGATATATCCTTCTAACGAGCTATCATACGCGTCAAACGGAGATCGTATGCCAAAGTTACGACCCTGGGAAATTGATGTACCAATTTACCCAAAACGGGGCCCACAATTTGGCGTTTCATCTTCTAAGGGTCGGTTTTGGAATGTGAAGGGTTTTCCATTGTTTCTCAATAATAAATAGGCCTTTGAGACTCAATAAATAGATGCAGTGGAAATAATACTTCATTTCATTAATCAAAAATACCAAAATATGCTTACAACCAGAATTGGAAATGAACCAACTAGGATGATGGTAGCTTATCTCTGAGAAGAGATGTGCGGCTACATGTCTCTGAATTGTTCCCAACCTGTGTTACAATGAGGCTCGAAGGCCTATTTATTATTGAGAAACAATGGAAAACCCTTCAAATTCCAAAACCAACCCTTAGAAGATGAAACGCCAAATTGTGGGCCCCGTTTTGGGTAAATTGGTACATCAATTTTCCTGGGGTCTACTTGGGCTACGATCTCCGTTTGACGTAGTATGATAGCTCGTTAGAAAGATATATCCCGAGCCTATCATGCTGGAACGGGGCAACACCGGTCCATTTGCTGGACCAGGTGTTGCCCCCTGGATTCCCCAAAAAGCGTCGTTTAGGGCCTCAAAACGGCTCCGGAAGTTCAGGACCCGGAAAACTGCTAAAAATAGTAAGTTGTGCTACAATTAAGGAAACTGAAAATGCTGAAAGAGACAATTGTGGGGGTCCAAATGGGATAGGTGGGTGGCCACCAACATCCACCTGGATCAGTATTTGGTGCAATAATTTGAATATCTTAATCGAATATAGACCATTTCCATGCAAATATACTTTCATGGGCATCAAATGCTTTTAAATATTTCAAATATTGTACATTTTCGGCTAGTGATATGTGTCGTGACAATTCTTGATCAACTAGTATTTGATGTTCTAATAGTTGCACCTTATTAATAATTGCATGAAAATAATCAATATAGTTGGACTTTATTAACAATTCCATGAAAATAATCAATAACATTCAAAGATTCTACTTTTACTCCCTTCCCTTCTCTAAAACATTGTCTCTACTCCTATTGTAGTTGGGAATAATATTTTTCTCCTATAAAACCTAATTCTCATCGGCAGACATTGTTCGAGGTTGAGTTACTTGTTGGGAGTACAATTCTCAAACTAGAGATTATTGATTTTATGTTTGATTGCATGTGGGTGACAAATATATTAGGAAAATATTAAAAACATTGGGCTCTATGATATAATGTTTTTTTTTAACTCTTCCTTTTCTGTGGAAAGTTCTTGGTCAGCCTTTTGAATTATAGTGGATGTTTTTTCATTCCCTTTAAGTATCACTTTATCTTGAAATTTATTTACTAAAGTGTTATAAACCCCAAACCCTAAACTCTAAACACTAAACCCTAAACACCAAACCCCAAACCCTAAACCCTTAAATCTAAGCATTTTATGATCTATTAAAATAATCTTGTAACTTTTATTTAAGTGTTTATTAAAAGAATTTAATAAGATGTTATAAAACCTAAACCTTAAAACCTAAGCCCTAAACCCCAAACCCTAAACTATCAACCCTAATCATTAATTAATATTTTCAAAAGTCTTTTGTAACATTTTTTAAGTGTTTTTTAAAATCACTTAATAATGTTTTATAAACCATAAACCCTATAAACTAAACCCTAAAGCCTAAGCATTTTATAACATTTTTAAAAGCATTTTGTAACATTTATTTAATTGTTTATTAAAAAATTTACTAAATTGTTATAAACCTTAAACTATACACCCTAAAACCTAAACCATAAACCCTAAGCCCCAAGCCCTAAAACCTAAACCATAAAACCTAAGAATTTTATAATAGTTTAAGAAGAATTTTGTAGGTTTTATTTAAGTGTTTATTAAAAGGATTTAATAAAGTGTGTTAAACCTTAAACCATAAACACAAAACCCTAAACCCTAAACCCTAGACCATAAAAATTTTAAAAAATTTTAAAAATTGTTATGTAACTTTCGTTTAAGTGTTTATTAAAAGAATTTACTAAAATGTTGTAGACCCTAAACAATAAACCCAAAAACTAAACCCAAACTCCAAACCTTAAACCCTAAACCATAAACTCTAAACCATAAATCCCAAACCCTAAACCCTAAACCCTAATCATTTTATAACATTTTAAAAAGTATTTTTACACTTTTAGTTAAGTGTTTATTAAAATAATTTACTAAATCCTTATAAACCCTAAACCGTAAATCATAAACCCCAAACCCTAAACCCTAATCCCTAAACCTTAAACCCTAAACCCCAAACCATGATCATTAAACCCTAAACACTAAGAATTTTATAACATTGTAAAAAGTTCTTTGTAGTTTTTATTTAAGTGGTTATTAAAATAATTTATGACAGTGCTATAAACCCTCAACCCTAAATGCCAAGGGATAATCCCTAAACCCTAAACCCTAAACTCTAAACCGTAAACCCTAAATTCTAAACACTAATAATTTTATATCATTTTAAAAAACATATTGTGACTTCTATTTAAGTGTTTATTAAAATCATTTACTAAATTGCTATAAACCCTAAACCCTAAACTCTAAACTCTAAACCCCAAACCATAAACCCTAAACTCTAAACCCTAAGACTTTTATAACATCTTAAAAAAAATTAAACCTTTTATTCAAGTGCTTATTAAGAGGATTTACTAAATTCTTATGAACACTACACACTTAACAATGAACCCTAAGCAATTCATAACATTTTAAAAGCGTTTTTAACTTTTATATAAGTGTTTACTATAAGAATTTACTAAAGTCTTATAAACCCTAAACCCTAAGCATTTTATAGCATTCTAAAAAGAGTTTTGTAACTTTTACTTAAGTTTTCATGATATTAATTTACTAAGGTGTTATAAACCCTATCCCATAAAAACTAAACCCTAAACCGGAAAACCTAAAACCTAAACTCTAAACCATAGTTTTGTAAATTTTATTTAAGTGTTTATTAAAAAATTTACTAAAGTGTTACAAACCCTAAACCCTAAACCCTAAACCCTAAACCCCAAACCTGCCTAAACCCTATACCTTATACCTTAGAACCTAAACGCGGCATTTCATAACATTTTAAAATGTGTTTTGTAATTTTTTTTTACGTGTTTATTAAAAGAATTTACTAAAGTGTTATAAACTTTAAACCTTAATACTTAAGACCTAAACACAAATTAATTTATATTATTTTAAAGAGTGTTTTGTAAATTTTATTTAAGTGCTTATTAAAAGAATTTACTAAATTGTTATAACACCTAAATTCTAATCCTAAACCCCAAACCCTAATCTCTAAACCATGAAACCTAAGAATTTTATCAGTGCTATAATAATAGAAGACCACACCTAGGTATGTGAGTGTAGGATGGAGAAAACCCTAAACCATAAACCCTTGTTTTTCCACCCTTATTCATAAATGTTTTTCTTTTTATTTACTTTTCTTCATAACTCCACGAGGCTCCATGGGATGAATTCATTAAGTGTAATATGTAGCAGTTGATACCCACTTAACATGGGTGGTTAATCCCTACACCCTAAACCCTTAACCCTAAACCCCAAACCCTAAACCATAAACCCTAAACCCCAAATCCTAAGCACTAAACCGTAAGAATTTTATAACATTTTAAAAAGTGTTTTGTAGCTTTTATTTAAGTGTTTATTAAAAAAATTACTAAGGTGTTATAAACCCAAAACCATGAACCCTAAACCAAAAATATTAAAACTTAAAACCTAAGAATTTTATAAAGTGTTATAAAACCTAAACCCTAAACCCTAATCCATAAAGCCTAAACCGCAAACTCTTAACACTAAAGCCTAAACCCTTAACCCGAAACCCTAAATTCTAAACCCTAAAACCTAAACCCTAAGCATTTTCTAACAATTTTAAAAATGTTTTGTAACTTTTATTTAAGTGTTTACTAAAAATATTTACTAAAGTTCTATAGACGGTAAACCCTAAACTGTAATCCATAAACCCTTAACGCAAAACCTTAAACTGTAAGCCCTAAACCCTACGTATTTTATAACATTTGAAAAAGTGTTTTGTAACTTTTACTTAAATGTTTATTAAAATCATTTATTAAAGTGTTATAATCCCTTAACTCTAAACTCTAAACATTAAACCCTAGACTTAAAACCCTAAACCCTTAACATTTTATAGCATTTTCAATATGGTTTTGTAACTTTTATCTATTTTTTCATTAAAAGAATTTAGTAAAGTGTTATAAACCATAAACCCTAAACCCTAAGAGTTTTATAAACCTTAAACACTCTACCCTAAAGCCTAAACCCAAACGCTAAACCCTACACCATAAACCCCAAACCCTAACCCTAAACCCTAAACTATAAATGCTAAGAATTTTATAACATTTTAAAAGGCACTTTGTAAATTTTATTTAAGTGTTTACTAAAAGATTTTACAGAAGTGTTATGAACCCTAAATTCAAAACCCTAAAACCTATACCCTAAACCCCAAACAATAAACCTCAAACCCTTAACTCTGAACCATAAACATTAAGCATTTTATAGCATTTTGAAAAGTAGTTTGTAACTATTATTCAAGTGTTTATTAAAAGAATTTACTCAATTGTTATAAACTCCAAACCATAAACTCTATACTTGAAACCCCAAACCCTAAATCCTAAAGCATAAACCGTAAATCCTAAGAATTTTATAACATTTTGAAAATAATTTTGTAACTTTTATTTAAGTGTTTATTAAAAGCATTTACTAAAGCGCTATAAACCCTAAAACCTAAACCCTAAACCCTGAAACTAAAACCCAAAATCAAAACCAAAAACCATAAAACCTACACCCTAATAATTTTATAAAATTTTAACAAGAGTTTTGTAACTTTTTAAAGTGTTTATTGAAAGAATTTAGTAAAGTTTCCCTCAAACCTAAACCCTAAGCATTTTATATCTTTTTAGCAAGTGTTTTGTAACTTTTTCCTAAGTGTTTATTAAAAGGATTGACTAAAGTTTTATAAATCCTTAACCCTAAGCTCTAAACCCTAAGAATTTTATAACATTCTAAACCCTAAACCTAATTCTAAGCATTCAATGACATTTCAAAAAGCTTTTTGTAAATTTTTTTGAAGTTTTTATGAAAAGCATTTACTAAAATGTTATAAGCCCTAAATCTCAAACTCTAACCATTTTATAACATTTTAAATCCAAAACCATAAACCCTAAAGCCTAAACTCTAAACCCTAAGTATTTTATAACATTTTAACAAACATTTTCTTACCTTTTTTTAAGTGTTTAGTAAAAGGATTTACTAAAGCGTTATAAATCATAAACTCTAAAACATGAGCATTTTATATAATTTTAAATCCTAAACCATAGAGCCTAAGCATTTTATAACATTTTAACAATCTTTTTGTATCTTTTTTTAATGTTCTTATTAAAATAATTTATCCAAATGTTATAAATACCAAACGAAAACCATAAACCCTATCCCCAAACACTAAGAATTTTATAACGTTTCAAAATACATCTTTGTAAATTTTTTAAGTTTTTATTAAAAGCATTTAATAAAGTGTTATAACCTTAAACCCTAAACCCAAAGCATTTTATAACACTTTAACAAGATTTTTCTAACTTTTATTTAATTGTTTATGAAAATAAGCTACTGAAGTGTTATAAACACTAAACCCTAAACTCTAAATGCTAAACCCTAATCCCCAAACCCCAAACCCTAAACCCTAAAACCTAGGCTTTTTATGATCTATTAAAAATAGTTTTGTAAGTTTTATTTAAGTGTTTATTAAAAGAATTTACCAAGGTGTTATAAAACCTAAACCTTAAACCCTACACACTAAACCCTAAACCCTACAAAATAAACCCTAAACCGCAAACCCTAAAATCTAAACCCTAATCATTTAATAAAATTTTAAAAAGTGTTTTGTAACCCTTTTTAAGAGTTGGCCTGCGGGGCTTTGGATTGACGGTGAATGGGTGCGTTGTTAAGGCACTCCTTGCGATAGGTCACCGATTCAAATCCCTCGTGGGTACTTAGGTTAGTCTTAACGTAGAAAAAAAAACCCTTTTTAAGTGTTTATTAAAAGCACTTAATAATTTTTTATAAAACTTAAACCCTAAACCCTAAACCCTAAACCCCAAACCCTAAACCCTAAACCCTAAACCCAAAACCCAAAACTCCAAACCCGAAACCCGAAACCCGAAACCCTAAACCCCAAACCCTAAACACCAAACCCTAAACAATAAACCCTAAACCCTAAACCCAAAACCCTCAACTCTAAACCCTAATCATTTAATAGCATTTTAGAACTTGTTTTGTAACATTTTTTAAGTGTTTATTAAAAGCACTTAATAAATGTTTATAAACCTTAAACACCAAACCCTAACCACTAAACCCTAAACAATAAACCCTAAACCCTATAAACTAAACCCTAAACCGTAGGCATTTTATAACATTTTAAAAAGATTTTTGTAAGTTTTATTTAAGTGCTTATTAAAATAGTTTACTAAATTGTTATAAAACTTAAACCATATACCCTAAAACCTAAACCCCAAAAACCTCAACCTTAAACCGTAATCCCCAAGCCCTAAACCATAAACCCTAAGAATTTCATAATAGTTTAAGAAGAATTGTGTAACCTTTACTTAAGTTTTTATTAAAAGTACTTATTAAAGCGTTATAAACCCTAAACCATAAACACAAAAACATAAACCCTAAACCAAAAAGCATAAACCCTAAACCCTAAACTATAGGCCCTCAACCCTAACCATTTTATAACATTTTAAAATTTTTTTTGTAACTTTTATTTAAGTTTTTATTAAAAGCATTTACCAAAATGTTGTAGACCCTGAACAATTAAGCCTAAACCTAAACCTAAAATCCCAAACCTTAAACCCTAAACACTAAATCCCAAACCGTGAACCCTAAAACCTAATCATTTTAGAACATTATAAAAAATATTTTGAAATTTTTTTAAAGTGTTTATTAAAATCATTTAATAAATTCTTATAAACCCTAAACCTTGGACACTAAACCCCAAACCCTAAACCCTAAACCATAAACCATAAACCCTAAATCCTAAAGCTTAAACCCTAAAGGCCAAATCGTGAACATTAAGACCTAAACCCTAAGCATATAAGATTTTAAAAAGCATATTGTAATTTTTGTTTAAGAGTTTATTAAAAGGATTTAATAAAGTGTTATAAACCCTGAATCCTAAACTGTAAACCAGAAAGTCTAAACCCTAAACCCTAAACCCTAAATTCTAAACGCTAAACACTAATAATTTTATAATATTTTAAAAACATATTTTAACTTCTATTTAAGTGTTTATTAAAATCATTTACTAAAGTGTTATAAATTCTAAACGTTAAACTCTAAACACCAAACCCCAAACCATAAACCCCAAACCCTACACTCTAAGCATTTTATAACATCCTAAAAAAAATTCTAACTTTTGTTTAAGTGTTTGTTAAGAGTATTTACTAAATTCTTATAAACCCTATACTCTTAACCCTAAACCCTAAGTAATTTATAACATTTTAACAAGTGTTTTTTTAACTTTTATTTAACTTTTTATTATAAGAATTTACTGAACTGTTATAAACCCTAAGCACTAAGACCTTTATAGCATTATGAAAAGACTTTGGTAACTTTTACATAAGTTTTTATCAAAATAATTTACTATGTTGTTATAAACCCTAAACCATGAAAGCTAAACCCTAAACTATAAATCATAAACCGAAAAACGTAAACCCTAAACACTAAACCCTAATCCTTTCATAGCATTTCAAAAATTGTTTTGTAACTTTTTTTTAAGTGCTTATCAAAAAAATTTACTAAAGTGTAATAAACCTTAAACCCTAAATCCTAAACCCCAAATCCTAAAACCTAATCCCTAGCCATTTCATAAAATTTTAAAAAGTGTTTTGTAACTTATTTTATGTGTTTATTAAAAGAATTTACTAAAGTCTTATAAACTTTAAACCCTAATCCCTAAAACCTAAACCATGAAAACTAAACCCTAATTAATTTATAACATTTTAAAGAGTGTTATGCAACTTTAATTTAAGTGTAACTTTTATTTTGTAAACCTTAAACCATAAATCTAAAACCCTAAACCCTAAACCCTCAAACACTAAAACCTAAACCCTAATAATTTTAGGACATATTGAAAAGCATTTTAGACATTTATTTAAGTGTTTATTAAAATAATTTACCACTGTTATAAATCCTAAACCCTAAACCCCAATGCTATTTTTTTTAATATTTTAAAAAGCATTTTGTAACTTTAGTGTTATAAATCATAAACCATAAACGCTAAAACCTAAAACCTAAAACCCTAAATCCCAAACTCTAAATGCCAAATGATAAATGCTAAACACTAATAATTTTACAATATTTCATAATGTTTTCTATAACTTTTAATTAAGTGTTTATTAAAAGAATTTACCAAAGTGTTATAAAACCTACACCCCAAACCCCAAACCCTATATCCTAATGCTTAAAGCCTAAAGGATAAACCCTAAAATCATTTACTAGGGTCTCATAAACCCTAAACGTTAAAGCCTAAAGCTTGAAAGCATTTACTAAGGTCTTATAAACTCTAAACCCTAAACCGCAAAACCTAAAGACTAAGCCCTAAACCCCAAACCCTAAAACATAAGGATTTTATAACATTTTAAAAAGTGTTTTGTGACTTTTATGTAAGTGTTTACTAAAACCATTTACTAAAGTTCTATAAACCCTAAACCCCTAATCCATAAACCCCTAACCTTAATCCCCAAACCCTAAACCCTAAAAAAACCTAAACCCTAAAAACCATAAACAATAAAAAACCCTAAACCCTCAAAACCATAAACCATAAACCCTAATACCCACACCCCCAAACTAAACCCTAAACCATAAGAACTTTATAAAATTTTAAACCCCAAACACTAAACCCTAAGTATTTTATAACATTTTAAGAAGTGTTCGTAAATTTTCTTTTGAAGTGTTTATTTAAAGAATTTACTAAATTGTTATAAACCCTAAATCCTAAGAAGTTTATTAGAATTTAGCAAGTTTTTTGTAACATTTTAAAACGTGAACATTTTATAACATTTTAATAAGCGTTTTGTAAACCCTACACATACACCCTAAGAATTTGATAAAATTTTCACAAGAGTTTTGTGACTTTTTTTAAAGTGTTTATTAAAATAATTTACTAAAGTTCACCTCAAACCTAAGCCCAAAGCATTTTATAATTTTTTAGCAAGTGTTTTGTAACTTTTTTCTGAGTGTCTACTAAAAGGATTTACTAAAGTTTTATAAACCCTAAACCCTAAACTCTAAACCCTGAGTAATTTATAACATTTTCACAAGATTTTTCTTACTTTTTTAAAGTGTTTATTAAAACCATTTACTAAATTGTTATAAACCCTAAACACTAAACCATGTGCATTTTATAGAATTTTAAATCCTAAACCCTAAAGCCTAAGCATTTTATAACATTTTAACAAGCATTTTGTAACTTTTTTTTTATGTTCTTATTAAAAGAATTTCTGAAAGTGTTATAAATCCCAAACCCTCAACCATAAACCCTATCCCTAAACACTAGGAATTTTATAACGTTTTAAAATACATTTTTGTAACTTTTCAACGTGTTTATCAAAAGCATTTAATAAAGTGTTATAACCCTAAACCCTAAACTCTAAGCATTTTATAACGTTTTAACAAGCATTTTGTAACTTTTATTTAAGTGTTTATTAAATTAATTTACTAAAGTGTTATAAACCCTGAACTTGAACCATAAACACTAAACCGTAAACCCCAAACCCTAAACCCTAAACAATAAACCTTGTAAACTAAACACAAAACCATAGGCATTTTATAACATTCTTAAAAGCATTTTGTAACTTTTAGTTAAGTGTTTATTAAGGGAATTTACTAAATTGTTGTAAATATTAAGCCATACTCCCTAAAACCTAAACCCCAAAACCTAAACCCCAAGCCCTAAATCCTAAGCCATAAACCCTATGAATTTTATAACAATTTAGGAAGAATTTTGTAACTTTGATTTAAGTGTTTATTAAAAGAATTTACTCAAGTGTTATAAACCCTAAAACATAAACACAAAACCCTAAATCCTAAACACAAAAACATAAACCCTAAACCCCAAAACCTAAACCCTAAACCCTAGGAAAGTTAGAAGTGATGTCTTTCCTATAAATTAATCTGCATGCAATCTGACACACTTATTAGAGAAAAATAGTATATTTTTAATAAAATATAATGAAAACTATCAATTTCTTTCATAAATAGAAATAATAATATTTTACATCATATATTTAAAAAATGAAAACAAATACGAATTTACCTTCGGAAATGTATATTTTTAATAAGATATAACGAAAATTATCTATTTCTTTTTATATAAAAATAATGATCTTTTCTATCACTTATTTAAAATATTGAAAACAAATACTAATTTACCTTCCTTCATGCTTTTTCTAAAGATATAAGCCATTCCTAAAAACAAAGTCTGCCCTATAAGAAAAATAATGCACATAAAATGGTATTATTAACGTAATATAGGATAAGAGTTTTATTTTAATTTTTTCATAATCCAAAAAATAATAAACACAATTTAAATAAAAATAGATTTTATGAATCATGATTATATATGGTAATTAAATATATAATTAAATTTGATTTTTAAAAGGTGGGATAGGTTTTTCCACTCAAT
>APFE031665618.1:10499-28855 GCA_000404065.3 Pinus taeda
GCATAAGGCAGTGCCGCACCCCTTATAAAGAAAAAAAAATATAAGGGCGTGACAGATGGTATCAGAGCTCTAGGTTGGAGCTGGTGAACGAGTCAGTCGCAGGGTTGAAAGGCACCGGGTTAACAGATCAACAGGTTACCAAGGACAAGTGGTGAATGGTAGGGACTAGATCGCAAAAGAAAATGGCGGCCAGTTCGCAAGCCGGAAACCATGTAACAAAAGATGAGTCGAGAGAAACGACACCCGGGTTCGTGGATAAAGTGATTGAGCGAGTGGACGGTCTAGAGGATTCGTGGAACCAAGAAGTAACCTCCTTGAGGAAGGAACGGGACGAAATGATCGATGAACTCAAGGCTAAATATGAGTACCAGGATCTTTGGAATACCCAGCTTGAGGAAAGGGTGAAAGAGGTCGAAGAATCAAGAGACCAGGGACTGGCGGAAATCTCGAATTTAAAAATAGCTCTTAGTAAAGCAGTCCAAGCTCTTGAAGAGGCTAAGGACGAGATAATGGTGCTAAAAAGAGCCATGAGACATAATTCGGGAGTGGGAGTACCGCACGTAAAGGTTAAAGAACCAGAATCATACGATGGAACCAGGAGCGCAAAGGTTCTCGGGAATTTTTTGTGGGATATGGAACAGTATCTCGAGAGGTTGAATCTGACTCAAGGAGAAGCGCAAGTCAGAGTGGCAGCTCAATTTCTAACAAATGATGCGAAAATGTGGTGGAGGAGGAGAGCAGATCAGGTGGCTAACGGCAGCGCAGAGGACGTCACCTCCTGGGACGACATGAAGAAGATCATGCAAACTCATTTTAGTCCACAGGATGAGACCTGGGAGGCAAGGTCCCGAATTAAATATCTCAAGCAAACAGGGAGCCTGCAAGCGTACCAGCAAGAGTATTCAAGTGCAGTCTTGGAACTGCCCGATATGTCCGAGAAAGATAAAGTCTTCAACTTTATCATCGGATTGAAGCCATGGGCCCGAAATGAAGTCAAAAGACAGAAAATCCAAACGCTTGAAGAAGATTTTGCGGCAGTTGATAGGCTCGTAGACCACTATGACGAAACTCCCAATGAGAAGAAGAAGCCGGAAAAACCGAAAGAGAAAAAGAGGGAAGGCGCTTCGAGGGGAGAAAACTTAACAAGAGAAAAGAAACCCCTGAAATGCTGGATATGCGAAGGACCACATATGGCAAGGAATTGCAGCTTGAAACCAAAGGTAACGGCCGCCGTTCAGGAAGAGGAGGAAGAAGACACATCGGTTGGGATGATGCAAATCCTCGGGGCCTCAGCCGCAGCAAAAGTTACCTCTAGGAGAAATCCCAAAAGGAATAGGTTGGAGTATGTGAACATGGAGATTGGCGGAGTCAAGGTACTTACAATGGTGGATAGCGGAGCTTCGCACAACTTCATGAGCGAAGACATTGCAAGGAAGTTGGGTCTAAAGTTCGTGCCCGTAGATGCACACATGAAGACCGTAAACTCCCCTCCGACAGCAATTTTGGGTGTAGCAGAAAGAGTGGAAACAGTGCTAGGTGAATGGTCCGGAAGGGTAGACTTCACCATAGTACGGATTGACGATTATGAAGCAGTCTTGGGGATGGAATTCATGAAACAACATGAAGCCATGGTAGTGCCTCACTTGAGGAAAATCTACATCTATGATGGAAGGTCAGATGTGCCGATAGGAGTACCCACTATGGGCGTAACCAAGAGAGACCATAGGTTGGGAGGAATGCAAGTAGAAAGAAACGAAGAGGTGAACACAAAACTTGCCAGTATGGAAGTAAAATTCACCGACCTAGAATTAGTCGTCAGGGCGCTCTCAGACAGCCTTTTGGACTTAACAAGAAGGGTGGACAGGATAGAGGAAGACGACGAAATGGACGAGGTGTATGCTAAACGGTCAGCTCAGGAGGAGGACCAGGAAGCATACCTAAGGAGGCTAGAATTGGAGGATCCAGATGCATGGGTAGAATGGGTGGGTAGAGAACCTCCCGGTTCATCCCCCTCCACTTAAGCAGAGCAAGGAGATGGGCTCACCGTTGGTTGCTCAAGGCCGTGAGCCCGAAAAGGAGATTGAGCAGGTTTGTCCGACAGGCAACAGAATTGTGGGGTTCCCACACAGGATTGAGCCAGGGACCGAAAACAATAAGTGTTGCTTAACACTTGCGCAGAGAAATCCATGATGACTTGGAGGACGGAAGTATTGAGGAGCCGGGTCGATATTTCGACTTGGTGTAGTATGGGATGCACACTCCCGAATCGTGCACTGGATTACGAAACGGGAGGGCGACTCGATATGGAAGGACGAAGAGGGCATGATGGTGTTGTCGAGGTCGACAACGGAATAAGGTGGGGGAGGATGTAACGCCCTGGGAACTGGGCGCGCCACACGACTGTGGGCGTCCCGAACGACGATGGGCGGACCCGCCACTAAACGGTTCGGTTAAGCGACCTGACACAAAAATACACTTAACTGATGTAACCCAGGAAGGCATCGGGCAGCATGGGCGGACAGCGGAGGTGGAGCGCCCGAACAAACGTAAGTTCGACACGGAGAATCGGGCGGTGGGTGACACGAACATGTACCCACCCGCACCGGGTGTTGAACGAACGACACAAGCAGGGCGAGAGGCTACACGACGACCGGCGGTAAGAGGGGCGACAGTCCGAACGACTGCCCACCCGGGCGGAACAACGGTGTAAGCTGGGCAACACGAGAGGTGCCCGCCCGAACGAACAAGCAACCGGCGAACGATGAGCATGGACCGAACAGCAAAGGGGAACGTGCGATGGGCGGACCCGAACGGCAGGCGCGCGACGTGGGCAGGAGTACCGAACAGCGGGCAAGGCAAAACAACACGATCCACCAAACGACATGGACCACGCATAGATCGAACGCACGGAAGACAAGGGCGGACGAGCTATATCGTGGGCGTGGGTGGCCATATGAAATAGGCCGACCCACCCCGAACGACAAATAACACGCCACCCGAAATGGAACAAGACGTCGGCCGAATGGGAGTAGGGGCGTCGTTCAAACAAAAGGGAGGTCGGCTTGAGTAACCGACACTCCACCAAGTGAGCGAGGAACCTTATAAATATGAGAGCACTCATTTGGACAAAGGCATCAAGCATCAAGCGCTCAAGTGATCAAACGATCAAGTCATTCGTTCTAAGGCTTCGGCTACACCTTCGCACAACAGGCTCTTGCGACGATGTGAAGGAAGACTCCCGGTGGGAGGTGGAAGTGGTCGGGACTGTTCGAGCAGCGAACAGGTTGAACGGAGGGCGCAGTAAGACAAGTGCGGAAACGCACCCGGACGGTGAACGGGTCTGAACGAAACAGGTGATAGTGCCGCCGGTTGAGAGCGCAGGCAGGGCGCGCCGAGGCACGACAAAAACAGCTGCGGTAGTTCGGCAGTCCGTGGGGTCCGTGGAACGATCAAGAGATCGTTCGGGCAGTTGATTGGGTCGGCAAGTCCCGAACGGGATTGTTGTAAACGACGAGGTGTCGTGCAAGTTGACTGTTTAGAGAGTGAGGCCAAACGGCTCACTCGAATTGTAATTGTAAAACTGTGAATTGTATAAAGATCGGTTTTCAGAGGCGCCACCCGGGTTTGGGTCGGGCCTCCTCAAATTGGTGTCTTGGCTCTGTGTTTACGGTTTTATGATTATGTTATGAATGCTGAACAGGGATTATAAGTTAACTTATATAACAAATTTATATAACAGTTAATTATAAGTGGTTCGGTTAATGAAAATTAAAGACTACACGGTTTAAGGGAATTAAATTGGTGTTGGAGGTCGTAAAGAGGCGTAGTCTGCTTATGCCCGAACCCGGCATAAGGCAGTGCCGCACCCCTTATAAACAAAAAAAAAAGTATAAGGGCGTGACAAGGCGGGTCCGGCGAGGGCGCGCCCGGGCGAACGAGCCCGTATCAAAAAATGTTAAGTTGTGACCCGAGGTTGGCTTTGCGCACGTTCGTGCAGCTCTTTTGCCCGGCTCTCCCTTGTCCGTTCATTTGCGTGAGTCGTTTGAGGGCGTGCGTGCGAACTCGTTCGGGCGAGTCGTTCGGGTGAACTCGTTCAGGCGGGTCAGGCGAGGGCGCACCCGGGCGAACGAGCCCGTATCAAAAAATGCTAAGTTGTGACCCGAGGTTGGCTTTCCACACGTTCGTGCAGTTCGTTTTCCCGGCTCTCCCTTGTCCGTTCGTTTGGGTGAGTCATTTAAGGGCGTGCGTGCGAACTCGTTCGGGCGGGTTGTTCGGGTGATCTCGTTCGGGCGGGTCATTCGGGCGGGTTGTTCGGGTGATCTCGTTCGGGCGGGTCGGGCGAACGAGCCCGTGTCAAAAAATGCTAAGTTGTGACCCGAGGTTGGCTTTGTGCACGTTCGTGCAGCTCGTTTGCCCGGCTCTCCCTTGTCCGTTCGTTTGGGTGAGTCGTTTGAGGGCGTGCCTGCGAACTCATTCGGGCGGGTTGTTCGGGTGATCTCGTTCGGGTGGGTCGTTCGGGCGAACGAGCCCGTGTCAAAAAATGCTAAGTTGTGCTCGAGGTTGGCTTTGTGCACGTTCGTGCAGCTCATTTGCCCGTCTCTCCCTTGTTCGTTCGTTTGGGTGAGTCGTTTGAGGGCGTCCGTGCGAAGTCGTTCGGGCGGGTCGTTCGGGCGGGTCATTCGGGTGAAGTCGTTCGGGCAGGTCGTTCGGGTGAACTCGTTCAGGCGGATCGTTCAGGCGGGTCGTTCGGGTGAACTCGTTCAGGCGGGTCGGGCGAGGGCCCACCCGGGCGAATGAGCCTGTGTCAAAAAATGCTAAGTTGTGACCCAAGGTTGGCTTTGTGCACGTTCGTGCAGCTCGTTTGCCCGTCTCTCCCTTGTCCGTTCGTTTGGGTGAGTCGTTTGAGGGCGTGCCTGCGAACTCATTCGGGCGGGTTGTTCGGGTGATCTCGTTCGGGTGGGTCGTTCGGGCGAACGAGCCCGTGTCAAAAAATGCTAAGTTGTGCTCGAGGTTGGCTTTGTGCACGTTCGTGCAGCTCATTTGCCCGTCTCTCCCTTGTTCGTTCGTTTGGGTGAGTCGTTTGAGGGCGTCCGTGCGAAGTCGTTCGGGCGGGTCGTTCGGGCGGGTCATTCGGGTGAAGTCGTTCGGGCAGGTCGTTCGGGTGAACTCGTTCAGGCGGATCGTTCAGGCGGGTCGTTCGGGTGAACTCGTTCAGGCGGGTCGGGCGAGGGCCCACCCGGGCGAACGAGCCCGTATCAAAAAATTCTAAGTTGTGACCCGAGGTTGGCTTTGTGCACGTTCGTGCAGCGCGTTTACCCGGCTCTCCCTTGTCCGTTCGTTTGGGTGAGTCGTTTGAGGGCGTGCGTGCGAGCTCGTTCGGGTGAACTCGTTCAGGCGTGTCACGCCCCCAACCTCTCTACGCTTTTTTTTTTTTGTTGGAGGGTGCGGCACTACCGTGCAAGGTGTTTTAATTAACAACGTTGCATGTAGACTACGCCTTCACAACGCTTGTTCCGCTAACGCTGCACAAGCCTTAACCTTATAACCAATTCTTATGACCGAACTTATCACCGAACTTGTAATCTTATAATCAATCCTTATAATGCCTTAATTATAATTCGATGTCAATTATAAATTACCAAATTCATAAACTATAAATAAACCTGTTCACCAACATATAAAAGCGCAACATCAAAACACATAGACAATGTACGCACGAACTGTTGGGAGGGGCAACTCCCAAAGAGTCTTCCCGATGTTTTTATATTAAACCGGTTTATAATTTATACAACTCGTGTGCCGGCGCTATGCCACGGCCACACAGTAATATTTGTGTTGACAAGGCCCGTGTAATAACCCCACGGCCTGCGCAATAATACAATAGTGAGTTAACAGTTCATATGCCGACGGTTTATATGCCAAGACCGGCGCAACCCATACAACCCGAATTCTGTTTTAAAGGTCAGCGAGCCCGCAGCCTTCGCTGCCCTGTTGTTTGCTCGAACCTGTGCTCAAGACCGACCCCTGTATCACGATGGCGCACTGTTGTTCTGTCTCGTAAGTCCGGCGTAACACACTATTCGTTTAACTTTCTTCATCTGACCTCCGTCCAACTCTTTGAACCATAGTTCGCTACATCGAACTCGTGTATAGAGAAGACTTGTAGAATGATCAAATGAATGATCCCTTGATGCCTCCAAATGCCTCTTGGTCACTTTATTTATATTCTCCCACGCCATCTTGGAGAGGGGTGTCGGTGGTGAGGCCGACCCCTAATTTCATGTTTAGACACCCGCCTCTTGCCCAGCCGACGTGTGTTACATTTGTTTTAATCCATCGTGGCGTTTTTATCTTGGCGGGTCGGCCTTTGTTTTACAAAGCCGACCAACGCCAAGTATAAGTCCATATGGTCTTTCGACTGCACCCTTATTCCCTGCGCATCCATTCATGTTCGGAACGTTTGCTCCATCGCCCATGCGCTGTCGCTGTTTGCCCGAGGTGCTGAACGAACCCGGTTCCACTCGGTGCACTGTCGTTCGTGTCACCCTCCTGCTGAACTGTCCCAACTGTTGCAGTTATTGACTCGTCGGCTTGTGGAGGTGCGTTCATTGTTGTCCCTCGCCCTGAACTGTCCTAAACGTTCGGTTGTTGACCCGTTCGTTGTGGACTGTCATTCAATTGCCCGAACTGCCCTGACTGTTCGTCCTCGACCCGTTCGGTTGATGTGTGTGCGGACCCATTTGGTGCTGCGCCCAAGCCAAATCCACTGTTGGGTGAATAACGTCCTCACCCTTGTGTGGGGCGCCCGCTGTCGTGCGGGGCGCCCGATTCTTCCGGGCGTTACACGCTCCTCCACCTTAAGATGTTGTCGTCCTGACAACGTCCTACTTCGATGATTAGCAATGTAGACTTCTCCATTATGTGATTCGGCCTCCATTGGACCATGTTTGTTTTGTAGTTTTTGGTCGAGCGTAAAACACTCGTTTCATGATCTCTCTGCCCCGACTCATGGGGAACCCCCATTTTAGGTGCACGTAGAGACCATCAGGTCTGCTCAATTACCTTTACGGGCTCACTGCCTTGAGCAGTCAACAATGAGCCCGGCCCTTCGTCTATTTAAGAAGACAAGAAGGCCAGGAAGTTCCCTCCCTGACTTTCATCCACCCAAGTATCAGATTGATGTTGTGTCCTCAAATACTCATGCATGGCTTCAATCTCTTCCTTGTCGCATCCAAGATCCCTTAGCTTATCTCTTGTTAATTGAAAGTCGTATATGCCCATGGCATACCTGCAAAACTCTACTATGCCACCTGGGTCCCTTCCCTTGTAATCTTTGTCTTTCTTAGCTTTTGAAGTGATGTCCGGTTCTGATTCATGCGCCGTTTCTTCACAAAGATTATTAATAGAGGGCATCCCGAGTAGATCCTTCCAAGAACGGGAGGCCCTTTCTTTACTCCTCTCATCCTTCTTTCCCACTTTGGAAATAAATTCTATGAATTTTCGTTCCCGTGTGGACTGAACCATATTCCCAAACTCCCTTTGTTTCTCATCCGTGTGCTTCACATTCGGATCTTTGGGGTATAGGATCACAAATGTCATTCTCGGCCGGTAACCCAAACAGCTCCTCCTGCTCATAGGCACCACCAGATTCTTCCCTTCAGCAGTGATCAAGAGGAGATCACGATCTATCATTGGTACCGCTTGCGCCATCCTCATGAAGTCAAGTCCCAACACCATAGAATGATCGTCCATGTCGACTATTCTTAAGTCTAATTTTCCGAACCATGATCCAACCCTTACTTGAGAGTCTTTCAACAGTCTGTCAATGGCTTTGATCGGAGAGTTAACCGCTTTGAAGGCGTTGCTCTCTCTATCCAATTTCGTTTTTTTTGCAAAGGATCTGGCAGTCTTCCTACTCACAAAGCTGTGAGTAGCTCCCGTATCGACCAAGGCTGCCAATCTCTTGCCTTGCACCGTCACGTCTACAAAGCTTAACTTCAAGGAGTCGTCTTCCTTTTTCTGCTTTGCCTTACACCTTACCTCGACGACTTGTTTCAAGAAGTCGTCCTCCGATGAGTCGATGAGCTCATGTTTCCTATCGACCTTCCTCTTAATGTACTTTGCTTCTCTCGATTTGTCCGGGGAACTCGGTCCTGATGCTCCCTACTCTACCCCGAGCTTTCCTTCTATTGCGTTTTGTTCAATTGTGTTACCAAGTGGCTCGTCTATCATACCCATGGCACCAAACTTCTGAATGTCCATGGGGTGCTCCCGATAGTGAGCTGTTAATCTGTCGATGCGGTCGAGTTCCTCCTGTTCGATCACAACCGCTTCTTTGTTGAGGAGCCTCCTTTCTATCTCCTTCTCGATTTGTTTGACCCTTTCTTCTGCCTTGGAACTTTCCTTCTTCCACCGAGCTTTTTCATCGAAAATCTCTTGGATGCCCGATCCACTTTGGCGGACCTCTTCTTCGATCTCATCAAGTTCAACATTTGTTGAGCTTTCCCATCGACTTTTGAGTCCTTCTAGATCCTTCCTTAGTTCCGCGCAGTCCTCCCGGATCCTCATGTTTTTGGCTCGCATAGCCACCCATTCAGAACTCCAGTTTGCCATACGTTCCAATATTTTGTATTGAAGAGCCTTGACCGTATTATGGTCCCTGTCGGTCACCATCCTACCGCTGTCAAGCTTTTCCATATACCTTTCCTCAACTCATTCGGTTTTCAACCGGGCTCTTTCGTCAAAGAGTTCTTGAAAACCATCGAGCCCCGTATCTGTCATGTTCCGAACAACCTGTTCGTCAGCCCCCATCGAGCTCCACGCTTCAACCTTCATACCGATCCCACGGTATCCTGTTTCAGTCTTTATGAGCAACCTTTTCAACATCCAACCTAGGCTATGATACCAATTGTCACGCCCCCAACCTCTCTATACTTTTTTTTTTTTGTTGGAGGGTGCGGCACTACCGTGCAAGGTGTTTTAATTAACAACGTTGCATGTAGACTACGCCTTCACAACGCTTGTTCCGCTAACGTTGCACAAGCCTTAACCTTATAACCAATTCTTATGACCGAACTTATCACCGAACTTGTAATCTTATAATCAATCCTTATAATGCCTTAATTATAATTCGATGTCAATTATAAATTACCAAATTCATAAACTGTAAATAAACCTGTTCACCAACATATAAAAGCGCAACATCAAAACACATAGACAATGTACGCACGAACTGTTGGGAGGGGCAACTCCCAAAGAGTCTGTCCGATGTTTTTATATTAAACCGGTTTATAATTTATACAACTCGTGTGCCGGTGCTATGCCACGGCCACACGGTAATATTTGTGTTGACAAGGCCCGTGTAATAACCCAACGGCCTGCGCAATAATACAATAGTGAGTTAATATTTCATACGCCGACGGTTTATATGCCAAGACCGGCGCAACCCATACAACCCAAATTCTGTTTTAAAGGTCAGCAAGCCCGCGGCCTTCGCTGCCCTATTGTTTGCCCGAAACTATGCTCAAGACCGACCCCTGTATCACAATGGCGCACTGTTGTGCTGTCTCGTAAGTCCGGCGTAACACACTGTTCATTTAACTGTCTTCATCCGACCTCCATCCAACTCTTCGAACCACAGTTCGCTACATCGAACTCGTGTGTAGAGAAGAATTGTAGAATGATCGAATGAATGATCCCTTGATGCCTCCAAATGCCTCTTGGTCGCTTTATTTATATGCTCCCACGGCATCTTGGAGAGGGGTGTCGGTGGTGAGGCCGACCCTCGATTTCGTGTTTAGACACCCACCTCTTGCACAGCCGACGTGTGTTACATTTGTTTTAATCCATCGTGGCGTTTTTATCTTGGCGGGTCGGTCTTTGTTTTACAAATCCGACCAACGCCAAGTATAAGTCCATATGGTCTTTCGACTGCACCCTTATTCCCCGCGCGTCCATTCATGTTCGGAACGTTTGCTCCATCGCCCATGCGCTGTCGCTGTTTGCCCGAGGTGCTGAACGAACCTGGTTCCACTCGGTGCACTGTCGTTCGTGTCGCCCTCCTGCCAAACTGTCCCAACTATTGCAGTTATTGACCCGTCCGCTTGTGGAGCTGCGTTCATTGTTGTCCCTCGCCCTGAACTGTCCTAACCGTTCGGTTGTCGACCCGTTCGTTGTGGACTGTCATTCAATTGCCGGAACTGCCCTGACTGTTTGTCCTCGACCCGTTCGGTTGATGTGTGTGCGGACCCGTTCGGTGCTGCGCCCAAGCCAAATCTGCTGTTGGGTGAATAACGTCCTCGCCCTTGTGTGGGGCGCCCGCTGTCGTGCAGGGCGCCCAATTCTTCTGGGCATTACAAGGCGGTTCGAGCGAGGGCGCACCCGGGCGAACGAGCCCGTATCAAAAAATGCTAAGTTGTAACCCAAGGTTGGCTTTGCGCACGTTCGTGCAGCTCGTTTGCCCAGCTCTCCCTTGTCCGTTCGTTTGGGTGAGTCATTTGAGGGCGTGCGTGCGAACTCGTTCGGGCGAGTCGTTCGGGTGAACTCGTTCAGGCTGGTCGGGCGAGGGCGCACCCGGGCGAACGAGACCGTATCAAAAAATGCTAAGTTGTGACCCAATGTTGGCTTTGCGCACGTTCGTGCAGCTCGTTTTCCCGGCTCTCCCTTGTCCGTTCGTTTGGGTGAGTCGTTTAAGGCCGTGCGTGTGAACTCGTTCGGGTGGGTCGTTCGGGTGAACTCGTTCAGGCGGGTCGTTCGGGTGGGTCGTTCGGGTGAACTCGTTCAGGCGGGTCGGGCAAGGGTGCACCTGGGCGAACGAGCCCGTGTCAAAAAATGCTAAGTTGTGACCCGAGGTTGGCTTTACGCACGTTCGTGCAGCTCGTTTGCTCGGCTCTCCCTTGTCCGTTCGTTTGGGTGAGTCGTTTGAGGGCGTGCATGCGAACTCGTTCGGGCGGGTCGTTCGGGTGAACTCGTTCAGGCTGGTCGGGTGAGGGCGCACCCATGCGAACGAGACCGTATCAAAAAATGCTAAGTTGTGACCCAATGTTGGCTTTGCGCACATTCGTGTAGCTCGTTTGGCCGGCTCTCCCTTGTCCGTTCGTTTGGGTGAGTCGTTTGAGGGCGTGCGTGCAAACTCGTTCGGGCGGGTCGTTCGGGTGAACTCGTTCGAGCGGGTCGGGTGAACGAGCCCGTGTCAAAAAATGCTAAGTTGTGACCCGAGGTTGGCTTTGCACACGTTCGTGCAGCTCGTTTTCCCGGATCTCCCTTGTCCGTTCGTTTGGGTGAGTCGTTTGAGGGCGTGCGTGCGAACTTGTTCGGGCGGGTCGTTCGGGTGATCTCGTTCGGGCGGGTCGTTCGGACGGGTCGGGCGAACAAGCCCGTGTCAAAAAATTCTAAGTTGTGACCCGAGGTTGGCTTTGTGCACGTTTGTGCAACTCGTTTGCCCGGCTCTCCCTTGTCCGTTCGTTTGGGTGAGTCGTTTCAGGGCGTGCGTGGTTCGAGCGGGTCGTTCGGGTGAACTCGTTCAGGCAGGTCGGGCGAGGGCGCACCCGGGCGAACAAGCCCGTGTCAAAAAATGCTAAGTTGTGACCCGAGGTTGGCTTTGTGCACGTTCGTGCAGCTCGTTTGCCCGGCTCTCCCTTGTCCGTTCGTTTGGCTGAGTCGATTGAGGGCGTCCGTGTGAACTCGTTCGGGCGGGTCGTTCGGGTGAACTCTTTTAGGCGTGTAACGCCCTGGGGACTTGGGCGCTCCGTGCACGGGCGGGCGACCCGAACGATGGGTGAACGACCTCCTACCTGACAGTCCGTTCGAAGACTTGGCACATGGAAACGACGATACCGGTGCGACAGAGGTGGCATGCGGGCAGCAGGGTGGACATGCGATGGACGCTCGAACGATTATGAGAGATGGGCAAAGCGGGTGGTTGATTGAACGATGGCAGTGGGCGACACGATAGTGCGCCCACCCGTCTGAACGCCCGAACGAAAAAACGAAGGCAAAGGCGCACACGACAGTGGAGGGACACAATGGAAATGTGGATCGAACGGTGGGCGGGGCGACACGGTAGTGCGCCCGCCCGCCCGAACAAACAGTGGGCGCACAGCTGAACGACGACGGCGAATCCGATGAACGACGGTAATGGCGGGTCAACGGAGGAGCACGTAAGTTAAAATGAATAACAGGCTTATAGCCTCTTTGCGTGGGCGGCTTCGTGCACGAAGGCCGACCCACGAAGAGGGCAACACACAACGGTTCATAGATTGGGCGAGTCGACTTGGGGCAGCAGGCAATCGATTAAAACACATTTCGGGGGTCGGCTTGGTAAGCCGACGCCCCTTCCAATTGGCGATGGATCCATATAAATGTGGGGGCGCATTCGCATTTGGAGATAATCAAGCAACGATCACTCATTCGATCAAGTCTTCAAGGGGACTCACACGAAGAAGCCAGAAGTGCGAAATGTGAAGGAGTCTTGGTTAAGAAGGCGGGGTAAGAGGTCGGGAAAAGAGCAGTCGTAACTGCTGAACAGTGATCGGGTTGGAACGGAAGCGAACGAGTGTATGGGATACACTCGGACAGCGAAACGAAATCAGTCGAACGAAGGACAGGATACTCGTCGGTCTAGGCAAAGCACAGGTCGTGCGCATAGCATAGACAGAACGGCATAAGGGTGAAGGTCTGTGACAGTTCGGCGAACTCGATGGCTGCGGGCCTGTTCATAGGTTCAGTTGAACCGAACGAAGGACACACATTGTATGGCGATATAGTAACCAGTTGCAACTCGGTTGACTGTTGGTCGCGGCCTGTTGTGAAGTCGTGAGGCCCGAAGTGGTTCACGCATTTGTAAACGGAATTGGCAAAGTAATAAAACCAGTTGGAGCGCAACCCGGTTGGGGTTGACTCCTCCCATTATACATCGGTGTTCTTATGTTAATACTGTGGTTTGTTTATTGTTGCTGTTTATGATTAATACCGAACGAATTATAATTAACACAGAATTATAATTTTCGTTTATATGTTATAAATCGGTGCTAAGTCAAGTTTATAATCCAGTTATAAATTGAAGTGTGCGGTTTATGAGAATTATGAGGTTAAACTGATTTAGAAGAGATAAATTGGTGTTGGAGGTAAAGTAGGCGTAGTCCACATTTGCCCGAACCCGGCAAAAGGTGGTGCCGCACCTCCCAATAAACGAAAAAAGTTATTGGGGGCGTGACAAGGAGGGTCGGGCGAGGGCGCGCCCGGGCGAACGAGCCTGTATCAAAAAATGCTAAGTTGTGACCCGAGGTTGGCTTTGTGCACGTTCGTGCAGCTCGTTTGCCCGGCTCTCCCTTGTCGCTTCGTTTCGGTGAGTGGCTTGAGGGTGCGCGTTTGAACTCGTTCGGGCGGGTCGTTTGGGTGAACTTGTTCAGGCATGTCACGCCCCCACTCTCCCTATACTTATTTTTTTTTCGTTGGAGGGTGCAGTACTACCATGCAAGTTGTTTTAATTAACAACGTTCCATGTAGACTACGCCTTCACAACACCTGTTCTGCTATCGCTGCACAGGTATTACACTTATAACCAATTCTTATAACCAAACTTGTAATCTTATAACCGAACCTCTTAATTATAATTATGTTCCAATTATAAATTACCAATCATAAACTCGAATTATAAAGCAGTTCACCAACACATAACAACGCATAACCAAAACACATAAGAACACATGAAATAGTTGGGAGGGGCAACTCCCCGAGAGTCTGCCCGATGATTTTATTAACCGGTTTATAATTTATACAATTCGTGTGCCGGCGCTATGCCACGGTCACACTGTATTTTTGTGTTGGAAAGGTCCGTGTAATAACCCGACGGTCTGTGCAATAATACAACAGATCTTACAGTTCATACGCCGTTGGTTTTTATGCCAAGACCGGCGTAAACCATACAACCCGAGTTTTGTTTTAAATGACAGCGAGCCCGTGGCCTTCACTGCTCTGTTGTTTGCACGAACCTGTGTTCAAGACCGACCCCTGTATCACGATGGCGCACTACTGTGCTATCTCGTAAGTCCGGCATAACACCCTGTCCGTTTGGCTATCTTCGTCCGACCTCCGTCCAACTCTTCGAACCACAGTTCGCTACATCGAACTTGTGTGTAAAGAAGACTTGTAGAGCGATAGAATGAATGATCGATTTGATCATGCCTCCAAATGTCCTTTGGTTGCTTTATTTATATGCTCCCACGCCATCTTGGAGAGGGGTGTCGGTGATAAAGCCGACCCCTGTTTTCGTGTTTAGACACCCGCCTCTTTCCCAGCCGACGTGTGTTAAATTGTTTTAATCCATCATGGCGTTTTATCTTGGAGGGTCGGCCTTTGTTTTACAAAGCTGACCAACGCCAAGTATAAGTCCATATGGCCTTTCGACTGCACCCTTATTCCCCGCGCGTCCATTCATGTTCGGAACGTTTGCTCCATCGCCCATGCGTTGTTGCTGTTTTCCCGAGGTGCTGAACGAACCTGGTTCCACTCGGTGCACTGTCCACAAACTGTCCCGACTGTGTTCTCGACCCGTTCGTTTGTCATTCGTTCAGATGCCCGGACTGTCCTAACCGATATGGCTACTGACCCACCCATTCACCGATTCATATGTTGAACACCGCCTACGTCGTCGCCCAAGCTGTCGTTTGTCCACTGTTTGGACTATCCTGACTGTTGTCTTTGACCTACCCATTTGTGGAGTTGTTGTTTCGTGCGCCCTCTTGCTGAACTGTCCTAATAGTTTGCTGTCGTCGACTCGTCTGCTTTGGAGCTGCGTTCACTGTTGTTCATTGCCCGAACTGTCCTAATCGTTCATGGTTTTCGACCCATTCGGTTGGTGTGTGTGTGCGAACCTGTTTGGTGCCGCGCCCAAGCCAAATCCGTTGTTGGGTGAATAACGCCCCCGCCCGTATGTGGGTCGCCTGCTATCGTGCGGAGCGCCCGATTCTTCTGGGAGTTACACGCTCCTCCACCTTAAGATGTTGTCGTCCTGACAACATCCTACTTCGATGATCTGCAATGTAGACTCCTCCATTATGTGATTCGGCCTCCATTGGATCATGTTTGTTTTGTAATTTTGGTCGAGTGTAACACACTCGTTTCATGATCTCCTCATCCCGGCTTATGGGGAACCCCCATTTTAGGTGCACATCGAGACCATCAGGTCTGCCCAATCACTCTTACGGGCTCACTGCCTTGAGCAGTCAACAATGAGCTCGACTTTCTGTTTCATCTAAGAAAGTCTCGGAGGAGGTGAGCCAGGCGGCTCTCCTCTTTCCACCAAATTGGTCCATCTATCTGAACCTGCCATTTCCACCTTTCGGAGGTATTCTTCCCGAGCCTCCCTCCATGTGCTCGCTCTCGGACGTGCACCGGGTTGAGGCTGTGGCTTTGAACATGTGCACACAGCTCCCATCTCCCCGTCCCCATCTTGAACTGGTTTCTTCGGTTTCAAAGGACACCATTTAATAGTATGAGGTCCTGTACAAAGCCAACACTTCAAAGGCTTCTTCCCTTTAATTTCGCCCTGTTCCGGTCCGGCTTGTTTTACTCCAAGCTTCTCTTCCACCGAGTCTTGTTCAACCGCCTCTCCAACCAAGCTTTTAGAGTCAGCTTTTTGCATGTCTTCACGACATTCTGCTCCCAGCTTGTTGATGTAGTCGATTTCTTCTTGTCCAATTATAACTACCTTTTTACCAAGGAGTCTCCTCCTTATCTCTTCCTCGATCTGTTTGACCTCCATCTCCACTTTAGACCTTTTCTCCCTTAACCGAGCTCTTTCGTTGAAGACCTCTTGGAGACTTAGCCCATTCAAGTGGATTTCTTTGCCAACCTGATCAAGTTTCGTTCCACACTCGCACTGGTCCTTGAGTTCGTTCAGCTCCTTTCGGAGCTCTGAACATCTTTCCTGAATCTGCATAAGTTCGGCCTATACCTCGGTCCAGCTTGATTTCCATTCGTTCATGTGCCTTTCGACCGCACTATGGATCCCGTCATCCATCTTCTGGTCACGGTCGAACTGCCCCATTGTTCCTTCGGATGTCTGCCTTAAACCAGGCAGATTCACCTTCAATTTTCTGTCCAAGCCTTCCCACGGATGGCCTGTTTCAATCAACTCTTCTCGAGCTCCGGTGCCAATTGCCATGCTTCGTATCGGCTCCTTCTAAGTCAACCTGTCACGAAGTGCAGATGCACACCAGCTTCACTGTTCCAACGCCAGCACCGAGACTGGCTCTGATACCAACTGTCATGCCCCCACTCTCCCTATACTTATTTTTTTTTCGTTGGAGGGTGCGGCACTACCATGCAAGTTGTTTTAATTAACTACGTTGCATGTAGACTACGCCTTCACAACACCTGTTCCGCTATCGCTACACAGGTATTACACTTATAACCAATTCTTATAACCGAACTTGTAATCTTATAACCGAACCTCTTAATTATAATTCTGTTCCAATTATAAATTACCAATCATAAACTCGAATTATAAAGCAGTTCACCAACACATAACAGCGCATAACCAAAACACATAAGAACGCATGAAATAGTTGGGAGGGGAAACTCCCCGAGAGTCTGCCCGATGATTTTATTAACCAGTTTATAATTTATACAATTCGTGTGCCGGCGCTATGCCACGGTCACACTATATTTTTGTGTTGGCAAGGTCCGTGTAATAACCCCACGGCCTGCGCAATAATACAACAGAGCTTACAGTTCATACGTCGTTGGTTTTTATGCCAAGACCGGCGTAAACCATACAACCCGAGTTTTGTTTTAAATGACAGCGAGCCCGCGGCCTTCGCTGCGCTGTTGTTTGCCTAAACCTGTGTTCAAGACCGACCCCTGTATCACGATGGCGCACTACTGTGCTATCTCGTAAGTCCGGCGTAACACCCTGTCCGTTTGGCTGTCTTCGTCCGACCTCTGTCCAACTCTTCGAACCACAGTTCGCTACATCGAACTCGTGTGTAGAGAAGACTTGTAGAGCGATCGAATGAATGATCGATTTGATGATGCCTCCAAATGTCCTTTGGTCGCTTTATTTATATGCTCCCACGCCATCTTGGAGAGGGGTGTCGGTGATAAAGCCGACCCCCGTTTTCGTGTTTAGACACCCGCCTCTTGCCCAGCTGATGTGTGTTAAATTGTTTTAATCCATTATGGTGTTTTATCTTGGCGGGTCGGCCTTTGTTTTACAAAGCCGACCAACGCCAAGTATAAGTCCATATGGCCTTTCGACTGCACCCTTATTCCCTGCGTGTCCATTCATGTTCAGAACGTTTGCTCCATCGCCCATGCGCTGTCGCTGTTTGCCCGAGGTGCTGAACGAACCCAGTTCCACTCGGTGCACTGTCCACGAACTGTCCCGAATGTGTCCTCGACCCGTTCGTTGGTCGTTCGTTCGAACGCCCAGACTGTCCTAACCGATACGGCTATTAACCTGCCCGTTCGCCGATTCATATGTTGAACGCCGCCTACGTCGTCGCCCAAGCTATCGTTTGTCCACTGTTTGGACTGTCCTGACTGTTGTCTTCGACCTGCCCATTTGTGGAGTTTTTGTTTCGTGCCGCCCTCCTGCCGAACTATCCTAACAGTTTGCTGTCACCGACCCGTCGCTTTGGAGCTGCGTTCACTGTTGTTCATTGCCCGAACTGTCCTAACCGTTCATGGTTGTCGACCTGTTCGGTTGGTGTGTGTGTGCAAACCTGTTTGGTGTCGCGCTCAAGCCAAATCCGCTGTTGGGTGAATAACGTCCCCGCCCGTATGTGGGTCGCCCACTGTCGTGCGAAGCGCCCGATTCTTCCAGGCGTTACAAGGCAGGTCGGGCGAGGGCGCACCCGGGCGAACGAGCCCGTATAAAAAAATGCTAAGTTGTGACCCGAGGTTGGCTTTGTGCAAATTCGTGCAGCTCGTTTGCCCGGCTCTCCCTTGTCCGTTCGTTTGGGTGAGTCGTTTGAGGGCGTGCGTGCGAACGTTCGGGCGGGTCGTGCGGGTGAGGGCGTTACAAGGCAGGTCGGGCGAGGGCGCGCCCGGGCGAACGAGCCCGTATCAAAAAATGCTAAGTTGTGACCCGAGGTTGGCTTTGTGCACGTTCGTGCAGCTCGTTTGCCCGGCTCTCCCTTGTCCGTTCGTTTGGGTGAGTCGTTTGAGGGCGTGCGTGCGAACTCGTTCGGGCGGGTCGTTCGGGTGATCTCGTTCGGGCGGGTCGGGAGAACGAGCCCGTGTCAAAAAATGCTAAGTTGTGACATGAGGTTGGCTTTGTGCACGTTCGTGCCGCTCGTTTGCCCGGCTCTCCCTTGTCCGTTCGTTTGGGTGAGTCGTTTGAGGGCGTGCGT
>APFE031665618.1:54492-72925 GCA_000404065.3 Pinus taeda
CCCCCAACCTCTCTATACTTTTTTTTTGTCGGAGGGTTCGACACTACCATGCAAGTCGTTTTAATTAACAACGCTGCACATAGACTACGCCTTAACAACGCTTGTTCCGCTGCCGCTACACAAGCATTAATCTTATGACCAATTCTTATAACCGAACTTGTAATCTTATAACCGAACCTCTTAATTATAATTCTGTGTCAATTATAAATTACCAAATTCATATACCGATTATAAAACTGTTCACCAGCATATAACAGTGCAATACCAAATCACTTAAGAACATATGAAATGTTGGGGAGGGGCAACTCCCCGAGAGTCTGCCCGATGATTTTATTAAACCGGTTTACAATTGATTCAATGCGTGTGCCGGCGCTATGCCACGGCCACACGATGATGTTTTGTGTTGGCTAGGTCCGTGTAATAGCCCCACGGCCTGCGCAATAATATAACAGAGATTACAGTTCATACACCGTTGGTTTTTATGCCAAGACCGACATAAACCATACAATTTGCCGTTCGTCCAAATGACAGCGAGCCCACGGCCTTTGCTGCGTTAATGTATTTGCCCAAACCTGTGTTAAAGACCAACCCCTGTTGTCACGATGGCGCACTACTGTACTGCCTCGTAAGTCCGGCGTAACACACTCCCTGGTTATCCTTTCGACCTTTGTATTTCCCTTCGAGCCACAGTCGCTACATCTGCGTTGTGCGCAATTCGAACTCGTGCCTCGGATGTAGAGAAGACTTGTTGATCAAATTGATCGATTTCGTTGATGCCTCCAAATGCTTCTTGGTCGCTTTATTTATATGCTCCCACGCCATCTTGGAGAGGGGTGTCGGTGGTAAGGCCGACCCCCGATTTCGTGTTTAGACACCCGCCTCTTGCCCAGCCGACGTGTGTTAAATTGTTTTAATCCATCGTGGCGTTTTATCTTGGCGGGTCGGCCTTTGTTTTACAAAGCCGACCAACGCCAAGTATAAGTCCATATGGCCTTTCGACTGCACCCTTATTCCCCGCACGTCCATTCATGTTCGGAACGTTTGCTCCATCGCTCATGCGCTGTCGCTGTTTCCCCGAGGTGCTGAACAAACCCGGTTCCACTCGGTGCACTGTCCACGAACTGTCCCGACTGTGTCCTCAACCCGTTCATTTGTTGTTTGTTCGAACGCCCGGACTGTCCTAACCGATATGGCTGTTGACCCGTCCGTTTTCCGATTCATATGTTGAACGTCGCCTACGTCGTCGCCCAAGCTGTCGTTTGTCCACTGTTTGGACTGTCCTGACTGTTGTCTTCGACCTGCCCATTTGTGGAGTTGTTGTTTCGTGCCGCCCTCCTGCCGAACTATCCTAACAGTTTGCTGTCGTCGACCCGTCCACTTTGGAGCTGCGTTCATTGTGTCGTTTATGCCCGAACTGTCCTAACTGTTTGTGGTTGTCGACCCGTTCGGTTGTGGATTGTGTGTGCGGTGCTGCCTGGTGCTGCGCCCAAGTCAATTCCGCTGTCGGGTGAATAACGTCCTCGCCCTTGTGTGGGGCACCCGCTATCGTGCAGAGCGCCCGATTCTTCCAGGCGTTACACGCTCCTCCACCTTAAGATGTTGTCGTCCCGACAACGTCCTACTTCGATGATCTACAATATAGACTCCTCCATTATGTGATTCGGCCTTCATTGGATCACCATGTCTGTTTTGTAATTTGGTCGAGCGTTAAACACTCGTTTCATGATCTCCTCGCCCCGGCTCATGGGGAACCCCCATTTTAAGTGCACGCTGAGACCATCAAGCCTGCCCAATTACTCTTACGGGCTCACTGCCTTGAGCAGTCAACAATGAGCCTGACTTTCTGTTTCATCTAAGAAAGTCTCCCGGGAGGTGAGCCAGGTGGCTCTCCTCTTTCCACCAAATCGGCCCATTTATCTGCACCTGCCATTTCCACCTGTCGGAGGTATTCTTCCCGAGCCTCCCTCCATGTGCTCGCTCTCGGACGTGCACCGGGTTGAGGCTGTGGCTTTGAACATGTGCACACAGCTTCTATCTCCCCGTCCCCATCTTCAATTGGTATCTTTGGTTTCAAAGGACACCATTTAACAGTATGAGGCCCAGTACAAAGCCAACACTTCAAAGACTTCTTCCCTTTAATTTCACCCTGTTCCGGTCCGGCTTGTTTTGCTCCAATCTTCCCTTCCACCGAGTTCTATTCAATAACCAAGTTCTTGGAGTCACCCTTTCGCATGTCTTCCCGACATTCTGCTCCAAGCTTGTTGATGTAGTCAATTTCTTCTTGTCCAATTATAACTACCTTTTTACCAAGGAGTCTCCTCCTTATTTCTTCCTCGACCCGTTTGACCTCCATCTCTGCTTTAGACCTTTTCTCCCTTAACCGAGCTCTTTCGTTGAAGATCTCTTGGAGGCTTAGTCCGTTCAAGTGGATTTCTCTGTCAACCTGATCAGGTTTTGTTCTACACTCGCACTGGTCCTTGAGTTCGCTCAGCTCCTTCCGGAGTCCTGAACAATTTTCCCGAATTTGCATAAGTTCGGCCTGCACCTCGGCCCAGCTTGAGGTCCATTCGTTCACGTATCCGCGTACTTCGGCTACACCACGGTCATCATCTGTCATGCTGCCAATCTGCTTGAATACTTCGAATCAGGGAGTTTTATCTGTCCCAAGGTCACAGCCGTGCACCTTTCCGTTCAACTCCCTCAATGTCCTCCTCACGTCCTCTTCTGTTTCTTCTCTAGTAACACGATCGATCAGTCTGACTGTCTTATGGTCTCCATCGGCCATCTTCTTGCCATTGTCGAACTGTCCCATCATTCCTGCGGATGTCTACCCCAAATTAGGCAGATTCACCTTCAATTTCGCTTGGGTATCCAAGCTCTTACCAACACCAGGTTCAACCGGCTCCAATCGAGCTCCACGCTTCAACCTGTCCAATGCCAGCACCGAACTTGACTCTGATACCATCTGTCACAAAGTGCAGGTGAGTATCAGATTTCGTCGACCAGCCAACCTTGGCTCTGATACCAACTGTCACGCCCCCAACCTCTCTATACTTTTTTTTTGTCGGAGGGTGCGGCACTACCGTGCAAGTCGTTTTAATTAACAACGTTGCACATAGACTACGCCTTAACAATGCTTGTTCCGCTGCCGCTACACAAGCATTAATCTTATGACCAATTCTTATAACCGAACTTGTAATCTTATAACCGAACCTCTTAATTATAATTCTGTGTCAATTATAAATTACCAAATTCATATACCGATTATAAAACTGTTCACCAGCATATAACAGCGCAATACCAAATCACATAAGAACATATGAAATGTTGGGGAGGGGCAACTCCTCGAGAGTCTGCCCGATGATTTTATTAAACCGGTTTACAATTGATTCAATGCGTGTGCCGGCGCTATGCCACAGCCACACGATGATGTTTTGTGTTGGCTAGGTTCGTGTAATAACCCCACGGCCTGCGCAATAATATAACAGAGATTACAGTTCATACACCGTTGGTTTTTATGCCAAGACCGGCGTAAACCATACAATTTTCCGTTCGTCCAAATGACAGCGAGCCCGCGGCCTTTGCTGCGTTAATGTATTTGCCCAAACCTGTGTTCAAGACCGACCCCTGTTGTCACGATGGCGCACTGCTGTACTGCCTCGTAAGTCCAGCGTAACACACTTCCCGGTTATCCTTTCGACCTTTGTCTTTCCCTTCGAGCCACAGTCGCTACATCTGCGCTGTGTGCAATTCGAACTCGTGCCACCGATGTAGAGAAGACTTGTTGATCGAGTTCATCGATTTCGTTGATGCCTCCAAATGCTTCTTGGTCGCTTTATTTATATGCTCCCACGCCATCTTGGAGAGGGGTGTCAGTGGTAAGACCGACCCCCGATTTCGTGTTTAGACACCCGCCTCTTGCCCAGCCGACGTGTGTTAAATTGTTTTAATCCATCGTGGCGTTTTATCTTGGCGGGTCGGCCTTTGTTTTACAAAGCCGACCAACGCCAAGTATAAGTCCATATGGCCTTTCGACTGCACCCTTATTCCCCGTGCGTCCATTCATGTTCAGAATGTTTGCTCCATCGCTCATGCACTGTCGTTGTTTTCCCGAGGTGATGAACGAACCCGGTTCCACTCGGTGCACTGTCCATGAACTGTCCCGACTGTGTCCTCGACCCGTTCGTTTGTCGTTTGTTCGAATGCCCGGACTGTCCTAACCGATATGGCTGTTGACCCGTCCGTTTGCCGATTCATATGTTGAACACCAACTACATCGTCGCCCAAGCTATCGTTTGTCCACTGTTTGGACTGTCCTGACTGTTGTCTTCGACCTGCCCATTTGTGGAGTTGTTGTTTCATGCCGCCCTCCTGCCGAACTGTCCTAACAGTTTGCTGTCATCGACCCGTCCGCTTTGGAGCTACGTTCACTGTGTCGTTTATGCCCGAACTGTCCTAACCGTTTGTGGTTGTCGACCCGTTCGGTTGTGGATTGTGTGTGCGGTGCTGCCCGGTGCTGCGCCCAAGTCAATTCCGTTGTCGGGTGAATAACGTCCTCGCCCTTGTGTGGGGCGCCCGCTGTCGTGCGGAGCGCCCGATTCTTCTGGGCGTTACAGGGTGGGTCGGGCGAACGAGCCCGTGTCAAAAAATGCTAAGTTGTGACCCGAGGTTGGCTTTGCGCACGTTCGTGCAGCTCGTTTGCCGGGCTCTCCCTTGTCCGTTCGTTTGGGTGAGTCGTTTGAGGGCGTGCGTGCGAACTCGTTCGGGCGGGTCGTTCGGGTGATCTCGTTCAGGCGGGTCGTTCGGGTGATCTCATTCGGGCGGGTCGTTCGGGCGGGTCGGGCGAACGAGCCCGTGTTAAAAAATGCTAAGTTGTGACCTGAGGTTGGCTTTGTGCATGTTCGTGCAACTCGTTTTCCCACCTCTCCCTTGTCCGTTCGTTTGGGTGAGTCGTTTGAGGGCGTGCGTGCGAACTCGTTCGGGCGGGTCGTTCGGGTGATCTCGTTCGGGTGATCTCGTTCGGGCGGGTCGTTCGGGTGAACGAGCCCGTGTCAAAAAATGCTAAGTTGTGACCCGAGGTTGGCTTTGTGCACGTTCGTGCAGCTCGTTTGCTCGGCTCTCCCTTGTCCGTTCGTTTGGGTGAGTTGTTTGAGGGCGTCCGTGCGAAGTCGTTCGGGTGGGTCGTTCGGGCGGGTCATTCGGGTGAAGTCGTTCGGGCGGGTCGTTCGGGTGAACTCGTTCAGGCGGGTTGTTCGGGTGAACTCGTTCAGGCGGGTCAGGCAAGGGCGCACCCAGGCGAACGAGCCCGTGTCAAAAAATGCTAAGTTGTGACCCGAGGTTGGCTTTGTGCACGTTCGTGCAGCTCGTTTGCCCGACTCTCCCTTGTCCGTTCGTTTGGGTGAGTCGTTTGAGGGCGTGCGTGCGAACTCATTCGAGCGGGTCGTTCAGGTGAACTCGTTCAGGCGGGTCGGGCGAGGGCGCACCCGGGCGAACGAGCCCGTGTCAAAAAATGCTTAGTTGTGACCCGAGGTTGGCTTTGTGAACGTTCGTGCAGCTCGTTTTCCCGGCTCTCCCTTGTCCGTTCGTTTGGGTGAGTCGTTTGAGGGCGTGCGTGAGAACTCGTTCGGGCGGGTCGTTTGGGTGATCTCGTTCGGGCGGGTCGTTCGGGCGAATGAGCCCTTGTCAAAAAATGCTAAGTTGTGACCTGAGGTTGGCTTTGTGCACGTTCGTGCAGCTCGTTTGCCTGGCTCTCCCTTGTCCGTTCGTTTGGGTGAGTCGTTTGAGGGCGTCCGTGCGAAGTCGTTCGGGCAGGTTGTTCAGGTGTAGTCGTTCGGGCGGGTCGTTCGAGTGAACTCGTTCAGGCAGGTCGTTCGGGCGGGTCGTTCAGGTGAACTCGTTCAGGCGGGTCGGGCGAGGGCGCACCCAGGCGAACGAGCCCGTGTCAAAAAATGCTAAGTTGTGACCCGAGGTTGGCTTTGTGCATGTTCGTGCAACTTGTTTTCCCGTCTCTCCCTTGTCCGTTCGTTTGGTTGAGTCGTTTGAGGGCGTGCGTGCGAACTCGTTCGGGTGGGTCGTTCGGGTGAACTCGTTCAGGCGTGTCACGACCCCAACCTCTCTATACTTTTTTTTTGTCGGAGGGTGCGGCACTACCATGCAAGTCGTTTTAATTAACAATGCTGCACATAGACTACGCCTTAACAACGCTTGTTCCGCTGCCGCTACACAAGCATTAATCTTATGACCAATTCTTATAACCGAACTTGTAATCTTATAACCGAACCTCTTAATTATAATTCTGTGTCAATTATAAATTACCAAATTCATATACCGATTATAAAACTGTTCACTAGCATATAAAAGCGCAATACCAAATCACATAAGAACATATGAAATGTTGGGGAGGGGAAACTCCCCGAGAGTCTGCCCGATGATTTTATTAAACCGGTTTACGATTTATACAATGCGTGTGCCGGCGCTATGCCACGGCCACACGGTAGTTTTGTTGGCAAGGCCCGTGTAATAGGTTTGCAACCCCATGGCCTGCGCAATAATTATTACCACAGATTCACAGTTCATACACCAACTGTTACCAAGGACTGCGCACTATGTACGACCGCCAAGATCAGCGCAAACCATTCAACCTGTCGTTCGTTTAAATTACAGCGAGCCCGCGGCCTTCAGTGCGCTGGTAATTGTCCAAACCTGTGTTCAAAATCGACCCCTTTATCACGATGACGCACTGCTGTGCTGTTTCGTAAGTCCGGCGTAACACACTGCCCGTTTGTTGTTCGACCTTCGTCTTTCCCCGTTGAACCATCGTCACTACATCTGTGCCAAGATGCATATCGACTTCGTGGTTCTTATCCGAAGACTTGAAGAAAGATCGAGTTAATTGGTCGATTGATGCCTCCAAATGCTTCTTGGTCGCTTTATTTATATGCTCCCACGCCATCTTGGAGAGGAGTGTCATTGGTAAGGCCGACCCCCGATTTCGTGTAGACCACCCGCCTCTTCGCAAGCCGACGTGTGTTGAATTGTTTTACAAAGCCGACCAACACCAAGTATAAGTCCATATGGCCTTTGTTCTGCCTTATTCCCCACGCGTTCATTCATGCCCAAATCGTTTCGCTCCATCGCCCTACGCTGTTGCTGTTTGCCCGTGTGTTGAACGAACCCGGTTCCACTCGGTGCACTGTCCACGAACTGTCCCGACTGTGTCCTCGACCCGTTCGTTTGTTGTTCGTATTTTGAACTCTGCCTACGTCGTCGCCCAAGCTATCGTTTGTCCACTGTTTGGACTGTCCTGACTTGTTGCCTTCGACCTGCCCGTTGTGGAGTTGTTTCGTGTCGCCCTCTTGCCGAACTGTCCTAGCTGTTTGCTGTCGACCTGTCCGCTTTGGAGCTGTGTTCACTGTTGTCCATCGCCCGAACTGTCCTAATCATTTGGTTGTCGACCCGTTCGTTTGTGGATTATGTTTCAGACCCGTGTTGGAGATGCCTGCCCATCCCCCAACTGGTTAATGTGTGTGCGGTGCTGCCCGGAGCTGCGCCCAAGTCAATTCCGCTGTTGGGTGAATAACGTCCTCGCCCTTTGTGTGGGGTGCCCGCTGTCGTGCGGAGCGCCTGATTCTTTCGGGCGTTACACGCTCCTCCACCTTAAGATGTTGTCATCCCGACAACGTCCTACTTAGGCGATCTGCAATGTAGACTCCTCCATTATGTGATTCGGCCTTCATTGGATCACCATGTTCATTTTGTAATGTGGTCGAGTGTCAAACACTCGTTTCATGATCTCCTCGCCCCGGCTTATGGGGAACCCCCATTTTAGGTGCACGTCGAGACCATCAGGTCTGCCCAATCACTCTTACGGGCTCACTGCCTTGAGCAGTCAACAATGAGCCCAACTTTCTGTTTCATCTAAGAAAGTCTCGGAGGAGGTGAGCCAGGCGGCTCTCCTCTTTCCACCAAATCGGCCCATCTATCTGACCCTGCCATTTCCACCTGTCGGAGGTATTCTTCCCGAGCCTCCCTCCATGTGCTCGCTCTCGGACGTGCACCGGGTTGAGGCTGTGGCTTTGAACATGGGCACACAGCTTTTATCTCCCCGTCCCCATCTTCAACTGGTTTCTTCGGTTTCAAAGGACACCATTTAACAGTATGAGGTCTTGTACAAAGCCAACACTTCAAAGGCTTCTTTCCTTTAATTTCATTCTGTTCCGGTCCAGATTGTTTTGCTCCAAGCTTCCCTTCCACCGAGTTCTGTTCAATAACCAAGCTCTTAGAGTCACCCTTTCGCATGTCTTCCCGAAATTCTGCTCCAAGCTTGTTGATGTAGTCAATTTCTTCTTGTCCAATTATAACTACCTTTTTACCAAGGAGTCTCCTCCTTATCTCTTCCTCGATCTGTTTTACTTCCATCTCCGCTTTAGACCTTTTCTCCCTTAACCGAGCTCTTTCGTTGAAGATTTCTTGGAGACTTAGTTCGTTCAAGTGGATTTCTCTGCCAACCTAATCAAATTTTGTTCCATACTCGCACTGGTCCTTGAGTTCGTTCAGCTCCTTCCAGAGCTCTGAACAGCTTTCCCGAATCTGCATAAGTTCGGCCCGTAGCTCGGTCCAGCTTGAGTTCCATTCGTTCATGAGTCCACGCCTTTTGACTGCACAATGGGTCCCGTCATCCATCTTCCGGTCACGGTCGAACTGCCCCATTGTTTCTTCGGATGTCTGCCTCAAACCAGGCAGATTCACCTTCAATTTTCTGCCCAAGCCTTCCCACGGATGGCCTGTTTCAATCAATTCTTCTCGAGCTTCGGCACCAATTGCCATGCTTCGTATCAGCTCCTTCTAAGTCAACCTGTCACGAAGTGCAGATGCACACCAGCTTCACTGTTCAAGCCTTTACGAGCAACCTGCTCAATAGCCAACCTTGGCTCTGATACCAACTGTCACGCCCCCAACCTCTCTATACTTTTTTTTTGTCGGAGGGTGTGGCACTACCGTGCAAGTCATTTTAATTAACAACACTGCACATAGACTACGCCTTAACAATGCTTGTTCTACTGTCGCTACACAAGCATTAATCTTATGACCAATTCTTATAACCGAACTTGTAATATTATAACTGAACCTCTTAATTATAATTCTGTGTCAATTATAAATTACCAAATTCATATACCGATTATAAAACTGTTCACCAGCAGATAACAGCGCAATACCAAATCACATAAGAACATATGAAATGTTGGGGAGGGGCAACTCCCCGAGAGTCTGCCCGATGATTTTATTAAACTGGTTTACGATTTATACAATGCGTGTGCTGGCGCTATGCCACGACCACACGGTAGTTTTGTTGGCAAGGCCCGTGTAATAGGTTCGCAACCCCACGGCCTGCGCAATAATTATTACCACAGATTCACAGTTCATACACCGACTGTTACAAAGGACTGCGCACTATGTGCGACCGCCAAGACCGGCGCAAACCATTCAACCTGTCGTTCGTTTAAATGACAGCGAGCCTGCGGCCTTCGCTGCGCTGGTAATTCTCCGAACCTGTGTTCAAAACCGACCCCTTTATCACGATGATGCACTGCTGTGCTGTTTCGTAAGTCCGGCATAACACACTGCCCCTTTGTTGTTCGACCTTTGTCTTTCCCCGTTGAACCACCGTCGCTACATCTGTGCCAAGATGCGTATCGACTTCGTGCTTCTTATCCGAAGACTTGAAGAATGATTGAGTTAATTGATCGATTGATGCCTCCAAATGCTTCTTGGTCGCTTTATTTATATGCTCCCATGCCATCTTGGAGAGGGGTGTCGGTGGTAAGGCTGACCCCCGATTTCGTGTAGACCACCCGCCTCTTCGCAAGCCGACGTGTGTTGAATTGTTTTAATCCATCGTGGCGTTTTATCTTGGCGGGTTGGCCTTTGTTTTACAAAGCCGACCAACGCCAAGTATAAGTCCATATGGCCTTTCTGCTGCCTTATTCCCCATGCATTCATTCATGCCCGGATCGTTTCGCTCCATCGCCCTGCGCTGTTGCTGTTTGCCCGTGTGCTGAACGAACCCGTTTCCACTCGGTGCACTGTCCACGAACTGTCCCGACTGTGTCCTCGACCAGTTCATTTGTTGTTAGTATGTTGAACGCTGCCTACGTCATCGCCCAAGCTATCGTTTGTCCACAGTTTGGACTGTCCTGACTTGTTGCCTTCGACCTGCCCGTTGTGGAGTTGTTTCGTGTCGCCCTCTTGCCGAACTGTCCTAGCTGTTTGCTGTCAACCTGTCCGCTTTGGAGCTGCGTTCACTGTTGTCCATCGCTCGAACTATCCTAACCATTTGGTTGTCGACCCGTTCATTTGTGGATTATGTTTCGAACCCGTGTTGGAGATGCCTGCCCATCCCCCAACCGGTTAATGTGTGTGCGGTGCTGCCTGGAGTTGCGCCCAAGTCAATTCCGCTGTTGGGTGAATAACGTCCTCGCCCTTTGTGTGGGGCACCCACTGTCGTGCGGAGCGCTCGATTCTTTCGGGCGTTACAAGGCGGGTCGGGCGAGGGCGTACCCGGGCAAATGAACCCGTGTCAAAAAATGCTAAGTTGTGACCCGAGGTTGGCTTTGTGCACGTTCATGCAGCTCGTTTTCCCGACTCTCCTTTGTCCGTTCGTTTGGGTGAGTCGTTTGAGGGCGTGCCGGTGAACTCGTTCGGGTGGGTCGTTTGGGCGAACTCGTTCGGGTGGGTCATTCGGGCGAACTCGTTCGGGCGTGTCGTTCGGGCGGGTCGTTCGGGTGAACTCGTTCAGGCGGGTCGGGCGAGGGCGCACCCGGGCGAACGAGCCCGTGTCAAAAAATGCTAAGTTGTGACCCGAGGTTGGCTTTGTGCACGTTCGTGCAGCTCGTTTGCCCGTCTCTCACTTGTCCGTTCGTTTGGGTGATTCGTTTGAGGGCGTGCGTGCGAACCGTTCGGGGCGGTCGTTCGGGTGAACTCGTTCAGGCGGGTCGGGCGAGGGCGCACCCGGGCGAACGAGCCCGTATCAAAAAATGCTAAGTTGTGACCCGAGGTTGGCTTTGTGCACGTTCGTGCAGCTTGTTTGCCCGTCTCTCCCTTGTCCGTTCGTTTGGGTGATTCGGGCGGGTCGTTCGGGTGAACTCGTTCAGGCGGGTCGTTCGGGCGGGTCGTTCGGGTGAACTCGTTCAGGCGTGTCACGCCCCCAACCTCTCTATACTTTTTTTTTGTCGGAGGGTGCGGCACTATCGTGCAAGTCGTTTTAATTAACAACACTGCACATAGACTACGCCTTAACAATGCTTGTTCCGCTGCCGCTACACAAGCATTAATCTTATGACCAATTCTGATAACCGAACTTGTAATCTTATAACCGAACCTCTTAATTATAATCCTGTGTCAATTATAAATTACCAAATTCATATACCGATTATAAAACTGTTCACCAGCATATAACAGCGCAATACCAAATCACTTAAGAACATATGAAATATTGGGGAGGGGCAACTCCCCAAGAGTCTGCCCGATGATTTTATTAAACCAGTTTACAATTGATACAATGCGTGTGCCGGCGCTATGCCACGGCCACACGATGATGTTTTGTGTTGGCTAGGTCTGTGTAATAACCCCACAGCCTGTGCAATAATATAACAGAGATTACAGTTCATACACCGTTGGTTTTTATGCCAAGGCCGGCGTAAACCATACAATCTGCCATTCGTCCAAATGACAGCGAGCCCGCGGCCTTTGCTACGTTAATGTATTTTCCGGAACCTGTGTTCAAGACCGACCCCTGTTGTCACGATGGCGCACTGCTGTACTGCCTTGTAATTCCGGCGTAACACACTATCCGGTTATCCTTTCGACCTTTGTCTTTCCCTTCGAGCCACAGTCGCTACATCTACGCTGTGCGTAATTCGAACTCGTGCCTCGGATGTAGAGAAGACTTGTTGATCGAATTGATCGATTTCGTTGATGCCTCCAAATGCTTCTTGGTCGCTTTATTTATATGCTCCCATGCCATCTTGGAGAGGGGTGTCGGTGGTAAGGCCGACCCCCGATTTCGTGTTTAGACACCCGCCTCTTGCCCAGCCGACGTGTGTTAAATTGTTTTAATCCATCGTGGCGTTTTATCTTGGTGGGTCGGCCTTTGTTTTACAAAGCCAACCAACGCCAAGTATAAGTCCATATGGCCTTTCGACTGCACCCTTATTCCCCGCGCGTCCATTCATGTTCGGAATGTTTGCTCCATTGCTCATGCGCTGTTGCTGTTTGCCCGAGGTGCTGAACGAACCCGATTCCACTCGGTGCACTGTCCACGAACTGTCCCGACTGTGTCCTCGACCCGTTCGTTTGTCGTTTGTTCGAACGCCCAGACTGTCCTAACCGATATGGTTGTTGACCCGTCCGTTTGCCGATTCATATGTTGAACGCCGCCTACGTCGTCGCCCAAGCTGTCGTTTGTCCACTGTTTGGACTGTCCTGACTGTTGTCTTCGACCTGCCCATTTTTGGAGTTGTTGTTTCATGCCGCCCTCCTGCCGAATTGTCCTAACAGTTTGCTGTCGTCGACCCATCCGCTTTGGAGCTGCGTTCACTGTGTCGTTTATGCCCGAACTGTCCTAACCGTTTGTGGTTGTCGACCCGTTCGGTTGTGGATTGTGTGTGCGGTGCTTCCCGGTGCTGCGCCCAAGTCAATTCCGCTGTCGGGTGAATAACATCCTCTCCCTTGTGTGGGGCGCCCGCTGTCGTGCGGAGCGCCCGATTCTTCCGGGCGTTACAAGGCGGGTCGGGCGAGGGCGCACCCGGGTGAACGAGCCCGTGTCAAAAAATGCTAAGTTGTGACCCGAGGTTGGCTTTGTGCACGTTCATGCAGCTTGTTTTCCCGTCTCTCCCTTGTTCGTTCGTTTGGGTGAGTCGTTTGAGGGTGTGCGTGCGAACTCGTTCGGGCGGGTCATTCGGGTGAACTCGTTCAGGCAGGTCGGGCGAGGACACACCCGGGCGAACGAGCCCGTATCAAAAAATGCTAAGTTGTGACCCAAGGTTGGCTTTGTGCACGTTCGTGCAGCACATTTTCCCGGCTCTCCCTTGTCCGTTCGTTTGGGTGAGTCGTTTGAGGGAATGCGTGCGAACTCGTTCGGGCGGGTCGTTCGGGTGAACTCGTCCAGGCGGGTGGGGCGAGGGCGCACCCGGGCGAACGAGCCCGTATTAAAAAATGCTAAGTTGTGACCTGAGGTTGGCTTTGTGCACGTTCGTGCAGCTCGTTTTCCCGGGTCTCCCTTGTCCGTTCGTTTGGGTGAGTCGTTTGAGGGCGCGCTTGTGAACTCGTTCGGTCTGGTCGTTCGGGTGAACTCGTTCAGGCGTGTCACGCCCCCAATAACTTTTTTCGTTTATTGGGGAGTGTGGAACCACCTTTTGTCGGGTTCGGGCAAATGTGGACTACGCCTCACAAACTTCCAACACCAATTTATCTCTTCTAAATTAGCGTTAACCTTAATCTTATAACAGTAACTTCATAAACTTGACATCTTAATTCATGACCGATTATAATATTTAACAACCAGCAATTATACCAATTCTGTGTTAATTATAATTACGTTCAGAACTTAAGAAACCGCAACAATAATAAACACCAACGCCGAAACGTTAACACATGAACGCAATGTTTATTGGGAGGGGCCAACTCCAACTGAGCCGCGCCTCCAAAGCCGTTTCATTACTTTGCTAAAGTTTAGTTTTACAACTTGCGTGAGCCACACGGGCCTCACGACTTTTCCCCGGATTTGCAGCCTGCACGATCTTACGATCGTTTACAACAGTACCCACACTTCGTGTGGTTCTGTTCGACCCAACCGACTACCCGAAACAGTCTTCTGATAATCTTCACTGTTTACAATTGCGTGAGCCACTTCGGGCCTCACGGATTTTACACAACCGACCCGCGGTCTACACGATCCTGGGATCGTTCATGACTTCGTCACACGTCGTGCGCCCTCCGTCTGTCCCACTTAATCGTCGAACGACCCGCGGCCAATATCGGTTACCAATGTTGAATTACCACAGGTCTGCGACCTGGTGCCGTTCCGCCTACGTGCTATGCGCTGTCCGCGCTCTGCCAAGACCGGCGAGCAATTCCGTTCAATTGTTGGTGTATCGCATACACCCATTCACCCAATCTCCAATCTCTATCTGCAGTTAACTCTGCGCTTCAACCGACCCCTTCCTCCGCCTTCCTGTCGGGCTATATGTCACATTTCGCTGCTGCTCACTTGTGACTCCCGAATGAAGACTTCGACCGAATCGTTGATGGATCGTTTGAGTGTTGATCGCTTGATGATCTCCAAATGTGAATGCACCCCCATATTTATATGGATCCATTGCCAATTTGGGAGGGGCGTTGGCTTATCAAGCCGACCCCCAAAATTCGTTTTAACACTTGTTCGCCGCCCCAAGCCGCCTTGAACCATCGTGTCTCTCCTCTTTGCGGGTCGGCCCTTGTGTACAAGGCCGCCCACGCTAAGAGGTTATAAGTCCGCTATCCATTTGCGTGCGCTCCTCCGTTGACCCGCCATTACCTTCGTTCATCGGATTCGCCATTGTGTCATTCCGCTGTGCGCACCCACTGTTCGTTCGGGCGGGCGGGCGCACTGCTGTGTCGCCCCGCCCACCGTTCGGTCCACATTCGTGTGCTGTCGTGTGCGCCTTTGCCTTCATTTGTTCGTTTGGGCGTTCAGGTAGGTGGGCACATTGTCGTGTCGCCCACCGCCATCGTTCAACTAACCACCCGCTTTTCCAACTCCTCATTCGTTCGGGTGCCCGTTACCATCGTTCGCCCTGCTGCCCGTATGCCACATCTGTCGCACTGGTTATGTCATTTTCATGTGTCAAGTCTTCGAACGGTCTGTCGGGTAGGAGGTCGTTCACTCGTCGTTCGAGTCGCCCGCCCGTGCGCGGAGCGCCCAAGTCCCCAGGGCGTTACATCCTCCCCCACCCTATTCCGTTGTCGTCCCGACAACCTCCATACCATCATGTCCTCTTCGGTCCTCCATATCAAGTCACCCTTCCGATCGATAATCCTGTGCATGTTTCGGAAGTATGTATCCCATACTACATCAAGATCGACAACGCAACAATCTTGGCTCCCCAATATCTCAGACCTCCAAGTTCACCATGTATGGACCCCGAAGTAAGTGTTACACATTTTAACATGTGCGCACACCCACAATTTCGGTCCCCGGCTCAGGTTCATGGGAACCCCCAATTCTATGCTACACACGGGACCAACCTACCCAATCACCTTACAGGCTCACTGCCTTGAGCAGTCAACGGTGAGCCCTGCTTCCTGTTTTATCTAAGCAAGTCTCAAAGGAGGTGAGTTCGGTGGCTCACCCTTGTCCATCAACTCTATCCACCTGTCCGGACCTTCGTCCTCTAACTGCTGTCGGTGTGCCTCCCGATCTTCCCCTTGTATATTCGGTCCCCTACACACATCATTCCTTTTGCCATTGCCTTCCACCAACTCCAGCCTTCTTGGCCAATCCAAGATGCTGCCTGTAAGTGCTAGAATGACCGGTTCTTGTCCTTCAATCGTGATCACTTCTTGCTTCTTCATATAAAATTCCGCCGTGCATCTCCATGGTAAGATGTTCTTTCAAATAGGCAAACCGATTTTGCCTCTTCCGGCACCCGAACCATCCACCAAATGCCCATATGAACCATTTGTATCATCGTTATGAGGTCTCTTCGTGAGAGCACCTTCATCTGCACATGTACACCACCCGTCCGAGCGTGGTCCAACTTGCTTGAGCTCAAGTCCACCCTCGGCCATCAGTATGTCCACAAAAACTTCTTCCTCTTCAGTGGCACACTCTGCAATTGCCTCTTGCTCTCTTGTCCCACTGACTTGAAAAAGTTCCTCAACGTCGTTTCCTAAGGCAGCAAGTTCTTCAAGAATCAGGGGATGTCCCTCCATCATCTTTTTCATCCTGTCCAAGATAATAGAGAACTTCCCTCTGCCTTCTTCAACCCGTGCCATACCTTGTACTTTCGTGCGGGCGTCATCACCACCCCATGTCGGTGAGCGACCCGTTCCTCGTTCAACTTGAGTACCTTCATTCACATACCCACACATCTCGGCTGCATTACAGCCCCCATCAGCCATCTTCTCGCCACTGCCAATTTGCTTTGTCATCATACGGTGATCCACCCTCGGTCCGGCAGACTCACCATCAAACCTTCTCGCTTGGCCGCCCATGCTTCCACGAACGCTTGTTCCAACCGGCTCTCCATGAGCCACGGCACCAATTGCCATTCCTCGTGCCATCTCCCGGTTTTGACCTTAGAACTTCTGCACTCTCCTCGGCAGCCTGCTCAACTGTCCTCAACCGAAACTTCTGTTAATCCTTTCGTTTGACCCTTCGACCGAATTCCCGTTTGATCGTTCGTCCGGACTGCTGAACGATCCGAACCTGCGCCCTGTCACCCGTCCGTTCGGCCAAACCTTCGTTTGTCTCAACCGATCGTGACTCTCCTGCGCCCTGTTCACCAGCTCCACGCTTCCGTCCGAAGGCTAAACTCGCTCTAATACCATCTGTCACGCCCCCAATAACTTTTTTCGTTTATTGGGGAGTGCGGCACCACCTTTTGCCGGGTTCGGGCAAATGTGGAATACGCCTCACAAACTTCCAACACCAATTTATCTCTTCTAAATTAGAGTTAACCTTAATCTTATAACAGTAACTTCATAAACTTGACATCTTAATTCATGACCGATTATAATATTTAACAACCAGCAATTATACCAATTCTGTGTTAATTATAATTACGTTCATAACTTAAGAAACCGCAGCAATAATAAACACCAACGCCGAAACGTTAACACATGAACGCAATGTTTAATGGGAGGGGCCAACTCCAACCGAGCTGCGCCTCCAAAGCCGTTTCATTACTTTGCTAAAGTTCAGTTTTACAACTTGCATGAGCCACACGGGCCTCACAACTTTTCCCCGGATTCGCAGCCTGCACGATCTTACGATCGTTTACAACAGTACCCACACTTCGTGCAGTTCTGTTCGACCCAACCGACTACCCGAAACAGTATTCTGATAATCTTCACTGTTTACAATTGCGTGAGCCACTTCGGGCCTCACGGCTTTTACACAACCGACCCGTGGTCTACACGATCCTAGGATCGCTCACGACTTCGTCGCATGTCGTGCGCCCTCCGTCTGTCCCACTTAACTGCCGAACGACCCGCGGCCAATATCGGTTACCAATGTTGAATTACCACAGGTCTGCGACCTGGTGCCGTTCCGCCTACGTGCTATGCGTTGTCCGCGCTCTGCCAAGACCGGCGAGAAATTCCGTTAAATTGTCGGTGTATCGCATACACCTATTCACCGAATCTCCGATCTCTATCCGCAGTTAACTCTGCGCTTCAACCGACCCCTTCCTCCGCCTTCCTGCCGGGCTATATGTCACATTTCGCTACTGCTCACTTATGACTCCCGAATGAAGACTTTGACCGAATCGTTGATGGATCGTTTGAGTGTTGATCGCTTGATGATCTCCAAATGCGAATGCGCCCCCATCTTTATATGGATCCATTGCCAATTTGGGAGGGGCGTCGGCTTATCAAGCCGACCCCCGAAATTCGTTTTAACACTTGTTCGCCGCCCCAAGCCGCCTTGAACCATCGTGTCTCTCCTCTTTGCGGGTCGGCCCTTGTGTATAAGGCCGCCCACGCTAAGAGATTATAAGTCCGCTATCCATTTGCGTGCGCTCCTCCGTTGACCCGCCATTACTGTCGTTCATCGGATTCGCCATTGTGTCGTTCCGCTGTGCGCACCCACTGTTCGTTCGGGTGGGCGGGCGCACTGCCGTGTTGCCCCGCCCACCGTTCGTTCCACATTCGTGTGCTGTCGTGTGCGCCTTTGCCTTCATTTGTTCGTTCGGGCGTTCGGGCGGGTGGGTGCACTTCCGTGTCGCCCACCGCCATCGTTCAACTAACCACCCGCTTTGCCCAACTCCTCATTCGTTCGGGTGCTCGTTACCATCGTTCGCCCTGCTGCCCGTATGCCACCTCTGTCGCACCGGTTATGTCATTTTCATGTGTCAAGTCTTCGAACGGTCTGTCGGGTAGGAGGTCGTTCACCCGTCGTTCGAGTCGCCCGCCCGTGCGCGGAGCGCCCAAGTCCCCAGGGCATTACAAGGCAGGTCGGGCGAGGGCGCGCCCGGGCGAACGAGCCCGTATCAAAAAATGCTAAGTTATGACCCGAGGTTGGCTTTGTGCACATTCGTGCAGCTCATTTGCCCGGCTCTCCCTTGTCACTTCGTTTCGGTGAGTCGCTTGAGGGCGTGCGTGTGAACTCGTTCGGGCGGGTCGTTCGGGTGAACTCGTTCAGGCGGGTCGGGCGAACGAGCCTGTATCAAAAAAT
>APFE031665624.1:3075-14626 GCA_000404065.3 Pinus taeda
CAAATGTACATCATTGTCGAACAGATGATCATCCAAATCAAAGGATGATGAGTCTGAATCATCAGTCTGCCACACAGATGATTGTCTGTCCTATGTACATGAAAATGAATTTATAAAGCTGAGCATGAGAATGCCCACCTCAGCTAGATCATAAAAAATGTTGTCAAGATAATGTATTGTATTGTATCTTATTATAGGTCGCCTCCTAGCTCGAAAAAACTTTGGATCCTCATGGTAAAGCATTTCACCCGACATCAAAAGATTAATGACATCATGCTTTAGGGGGCAACTGTTATAGACATTTTTAGGCAATGTAACCCCAATCATAAATGTCCATAAATTGAGGGCTCCTAAGTCCCTAAAAGTGTTTCTTCACTGCCTAAATGAACAGGTTTAGCTGATTACATCATCTCCCAGAAGTTCTCCACTAAAAACTGCTCATAAATGGTCAAAACTGGACCATACTGAATACCTCGTGTAGAGGGTGCGATGCATATCACCTTCCCAGTGTAAAGGGTGCGATGCATACTGAATGTCTCCTCTGTAGGGTGCGATGGTTGGGAATGGACAAATGGCAGGGAAAATTTGCGAGGTGGAAGATCATGGAATCTTCCAGAAGCTTCCCCTCTGACACTTGCCTCTCTGTTTTCGACCAGGGATGAGTAGGAGATCACCATTCTCCAAGTGGAATCAAGAACTATCAGAAAGAAGACACTAATCAAGACCCTAGAAGATGACTCACCCCCTATAATCATCTATATATGGATCCCTCATCATAGAGATCCAGAGGCTGGAACCTTGTATCCTGTAGAGAAGTTCTGTTGGTTTTCTGGTGTAACTTCATAGTGTTGGGTGATCTAAGATTTACTTGAGGTGAAGAAGGGCTTTCTTGCTGGAGGATGATGCTGGATCAGAACATATGGTTGTAATCCTCTTTCTATTCTTGATATTAATAAAGCTATTCAAGTTTTCCTCTATATTCTTGTATGTTTCATTATATATGCATTTGTATGGTTAACACATATCTTGTCCTGTGTTATTTATGAATATAGATCTTTGTTCTTCGATAGTAGTATGTTGCTTTGATTCCATAGGTGCTATTTGAAGTTGGGCAGATGAAGAAGAAGTGGCAAAGGTCTATCAGGAAGGAGAGGAATCAAACAAAGAAACCAAGCGCAAGACTAAGGTTGGTGCCCTTTGTTCCACTCTTATCTATTTTCATAAAGGAAAGCGAAAGTAGGCTTTACTCGTTTGTTTCTAAGATAGCTACTAGTCTTAGTGGGAATAGCAGTTCCGAGTGGACATTATTCCCGGTAACAGTCTGAGTTTGGTTAACCACACCTTTAAGAAGGTTATATCAGAATGCTTGATTAACAAAGCAAAGACTGCTTGTCTGAAAGGTGTTTGGGTAGTCAAGGATTGATTGTCTAATTGATGTATGCTTGTTTGCAGACTGACTATTTTTTGAGTTTGCATAGGTAAAGGGAAAGCTACTGATAGCTCAATTTAGGAAGGGCAAGAAGGAAAGATATTTGAAGACACTCTTCTTCTCCCAAAGGATCTCAAGGTAATCCCTGGAGCACAAGAGATTTGTTGCAAAAGGTTACTGAATAAGCTCTTTATTTATCTTGTTGAAGTTTTTTTTGTTCATTGGCATAATGTCAACTTCTACAAGTGGGTCCTCAAATTCTGCCTTCTTCACAAGATTCTTTGATGAAGACATTAAGCAAGAATTGTCCACCATCATGGATATGGTGAGAGAAATGTATGAGGAAGAAGGAAGAACAACGGACTTATGGAGCAGTTGAATCCATGAAGGAAGAGAAGCAGTTTCTTTCTGACAAATTGCAGGAAATGGAGAGGAAACTTCATATTGAAAATATGGACGTGAAAATGATGCGTGAGTTGGAGACACAACTCTCTATTTCCCAGGAAGCCTTAGTCAAGTATCAACTTGAAGAAGAGGTAAACCATTCCTGTTTGTCTTGAAATTCCTCTGAAAATTCTTATATTAGTTCTTTTGAAAAACATATTAGAGCCATAGGTTCCAAGCTAATGTCCAAGATAGGCTATGAAGGAAAAGGCTTGGGTAGACATGCACAAGGTATTGTTGAGCCAATAATGATTGAGGAAAGGCCTAAGTATTTGGGTCTTGGCTATGGACAAGCTCATGGAGAAAGTTCCAAAGTTTCCATGAAGGCCATTGAAGCAACTCCAAGAAGGGTTTGCATTGCAGAGTGTGAAGATTGTATTTAGGAGGAATGAAATAGCTTGAAACATCATTTGCGGGATGCAGGTGTTTAGAAGCACACACTTGAACTAGAGGGTTGGGGAGACTCTAACAAGATTGAATAGATTAATGGTGTTCCAAAGGGAGCCACTTCTTCATTTGATTCACCTCCTCATGAAGGCAATAAAGGTGAAAGAGAAAGGTATAAATCTAGTTCTAAACATTTTCCTTTTGATTGTGCAAAGCATGATAAATTTCCACATAAGTATGGGGAAAGAGTTGCATTTTCCTTTTGTGGTTTGGATGACCATAATGTTTCTAGATGTTGGAAGAGAATGGCCACATATAGGAAGTAGAAGAAGGAAAAGAAGTAAGAAGCCAAAGGTCCATTGGACAAGGCAAATCATGATGCCAAGAGGATGCACATGCAGTGCAATTACTGCCATGAGCAAGGACATATTGTTGCATGATATTGGACTCTAAATCCAACAATGCTTCCACCAAAGTTGAAGAAAGTGGAAAGAGAAGATGGAAGAAATGGAAAGGAAGATTGCATGAGTGATGTGTCTCAAAATGATTCACATGATGATGCCGATGTGCAGACAAAGGTAGTACCTTTGAAAAGGATTGGTAAGAAATGGCTAGGGTTCTTATCTGATTAAGATTGCATGTCTATTGATGCATCTATTTGCATTTATTTGTTAATGGAATGCAAGTTTCAGGATTTTACCAAGTGGCTGAATGGAGACGTTGAGCAGGAGACTCACTTTGTTGCTGCAACATTATATTTCATTTCAGCTTCGAAAGTACAATGTGCTTAAGTGAAAGTGAAAGATGAAATGCATGCATGATCTCGATGTGTATGAACACAGGGATGCTGATGATTTCCCTGTATTTGAACATGTATGTGTGATTATCTTGTAGGGTTGATTGCTTTGACATGCATGTGATGCAATGTTGACTTGAGAGAAGTTAACTTGGTCTCCTAGATGGGGATAATAATGAAGTGTTTCATCTTTTGGAAAAGAGTCCAAATAGTCTTTTTCTACATGCTTGACTTGAAGGGTCATTTGTGTTAAAGGCATGTTCTGTGGGATTATTGTCTAGTCCATCATTTGTATATAGATGTAAGGCATGGAGGTGTTCACCAGATGTGAAATCTATTTCTTTTGTTGAGGCAAGAGTTTAGGCCATCTAGTTGTTGTCTATATTTATGTTGTTGTTAATAGTTGTTGTTGAAATCTTGTCAAACAAGTACAAATGAAAGTTTTGTGGAGCAGATGTACTTCACATTTGCTTGAGCCACCTTGGATTAATGATTAAGGCAAAGAAGTTCAAACTACTTTCTATGACCATTTCAATAGAAGTTTTGCAGGAAGGCAAGGAGGAAGAGAATTCTTCCCAAGAAGACCAGCCCATCCAAGAAGGGAAGTGGTCAGAAACTTTGGTTCATAGGCACTATGGAAAGGCAAGTGTAGGGAGGCTGAAAGAAGAGGGTGAATCACTCTCATTTACTGTTTCGATCAGTATATCAGTCTGTTGGAGACTAAAAGTTCTTTTAGTGGGAAGACGTGATCCAAAATGGATTTTGAATAGATACATAATTCTAAGTGTTCCTCACTGAGGAAAATGAAAGTCCAAGGAAGTTCTTGGAACTAGCCCCATTTCAGATATTGTCTCATTCTAAATCTACTGCAACTTGAATGGGAAAAAACTGACTTAGGATGCAGAAGTTATCATAAAATGAAGGTGCCTATATCCTTTTGAAAAAGAGGAAAAATTCCTTGAAAATGGGTCCTAACAACCCTTTAAGTCCTCAAAAATCTCCTAAAAGGTCAAAACCATCGCAAAAGGAGAAGTTTTAGAAAATTCAAATTACACTATCGGAACCCAAAAATACAAAGAAATGGTGGCTATTGGAGGATATCGGAGCATAATATATGATTATTGTGATTTTGACATTGAAATTGGTGATTGCAATGGAGCGATATTGCAATCGGTGACCATAGAGCACTACATCGGCCCGGGGTATGAGCGATATGTGATTGCGATCAATTGCATCGTGATATTGCAATCAACAAACACAATGGAGCAGGCTATATACAGATACATATATGCGATGCGATTGATCGGACCTGATAACATTATAGCCGATATTATATATATTTTGAAGTCCAAAAATGCCAATTCCATTTGTATTTGCATATTTCGTTTATAAAATGAAATACAAAGGATAAAGCATCGATACGATGAACCAGACCCGAAAGGGTTGCTTAAGGCTATTGAATGTCATTCCAAATCCACCCAAGGCCATATTTGTTGGATTTTAGTGTTTTAACATATTTTTTTAAATATGAAGGGAAACCTTGGAACAGGGCCATTTGCGACATGCAATAGCGACTCATAGGCGGACCTGATAGGAGAATAGGCCAAATTTGAGGACATTTGAAGTCCAGATGAATAGTGTTTTCAGCGGATTTTCACAGTTTGAAGGTATTTCTCTATGTTAATAGAAAGTGGCTATTTCAGGGATTTCATAAGCCTGATGCACTCATCCATTATAGAATAGGTGGCATCCATCCCTGAGGGAATTTAGCAATGATTGCTAATTCTCAGAGAGGGGATTTGAGTGGACAAAGGCTGGAAGAAAGAGAGCTCGAAAGGGAAAATGAACTAATAGTGCTGATTTGGCTTAAAAGCCACAAAACGACAGAGACAATGGAGGGGTTTGCTGGTTGCTGAAGTTATTGTTAGTTGCTGAGGTTAATTGTTGGGGTTTTGCTTCTAAACGTGAAGCCAAAGAAGGAAGCTGAGGTGAAGGAGGCAACAAAAAAGCAAAAGGAGTAGCGGAGGGAGTCACTTGGAAGTCAAGTGAAAAGCCAAGAGGGCTGTAAACTAATAGAGAATAGAAAGAAGCTAGAGCCGAAGAGTAAGAGCCAGAGCTAGAGCCAAAGAGCCAGAGTCAGAGCCAAAGAGCCAAAGCCAAGAGCCAGAGCCAAGAGCTAGAGCTTCAAGAGCCAAGGGATAAAATGATGTCTGAACCCATTATTTTTGTGTAGAACAATAGGAATTGAGTCAAGAGCTTGTAAAAAGGACTTATATCATAATCCCAGAGAGTCTAGTTGAGTTGACTAGAGCTCACGGAGATGTAGCCCAAGAGTTGTGGGTGAACTCCTAATTAAATTGCAGCTTCTGTATGATTGTTTATTGCTTCATTGTTCACTATTATATGCATTTATGTACCAGTTTAAGCACATCAACTTACAACATAGGCAATATAATTTAAGGCATATAATCAGTTAAAAACAAACATCATCATACACCTATATTTTCAAGCATTTCTTAATTCCGCATTGGTTATTCAATAAGCCTTGGGAAAATTTAAAGCTTTGGAAGTGGGAGAGGTTCTTGTAAGTTAGACAAGAAGCCTACGAGCCCCATTTTCAGATCACAAATACAATGCAAAAGGAAACATTGCAGCATTAGTCATCGACGCAATTGTTTGGATTCATCCAACATGATGCATAGAGAGCAGAGAAATTACATGATGACCTCGTGCATGAACATGAACAACAAAGAAGATAGTTACAGGAGGTCACTGAAGAAAGAGATCAGCTGAAACAATCAAATAATGATCTATAGGCCCAGGTAGATCAAGTTACAAATAAATTTCTGTCACTATGTCCAACCATATCAGGTGTTGTCGTAGAAGCTCCCAAGGATATTACATCATGCACGTTGGTCAATTGTTGTGAACATATCCAAGTAGCGTGCTCAAGTTTGGTAGCCATAAATGAAAACATGAAGAGAAAATTAGAGACAGTCGAATCGACATTGCTTGATTTGACTGAGATATACGCAAGGACAGTAGATGAGAAGATCATCACCATCTCCACTGCAAACGAATCACTCCATGAAGCGCTGGATGATGGGCTTGCCCTAATGGATAATTACATGATTGGTCGCGAAGCCTAGCCATAAAGAATCAACATGTCTACCCCCTATGAGAAAAACTCCAAGTATTACTTGTTGACAACAAAAGATGCATAAATCTCGTCTGACTGAAAAATATAATGAAGAAATCACCACACTTGAAGCCCAAGAAAAAAAATATAGGAAGAAACTGTAAAAACAAAGAAGAAAATTAGAGACCTTAGAACTCCAGTTTTCCAGCATGTCCTTGCCATGAAAGAAGCCTGAAACAACAACGAATATCAATGGAACAAACTACAAAGAAGCAGGCTGAGTCAGCTAACATCCAACACAATAGAGGAATTCATCAAATAGGTTAACTCCATAGCAAATGTGTGGCAAACAAGATTGAGCCAATATAATAGGTTCAGGAAAGAGACGATAACAACTATTCTTGAGTTAGGGCCTTCATTTGGAGAAGGAGGCCAACAAACTGCAGAAGAAGCAAATGACATAGTAGTCCCTCAGAGGGAAGAACATGAGCAGCCGCAAGAAGAAATACCTTTAGAAATAACAACAAGACCCACAAAACTGGAGATAGATTGACTCAGGGACGAGTCAAAGAAATATGGTCGGCACTTGTTGGGGCCTTCGTTTTGAATTTTGAAAGTTTTGAAGATATGAAGAGGGAAAAACAGGTGGCAGGAGCAACGATCAAGTTGCAGTGAAGACAACTGGGAAAGGGATCAAGACCATGCAGTTGTGGGACAATTGTGACAAGGTGTTAGGAACAAGTAGAAACAACCGAGCAAACAAGTAGGAGGATGAGAAGCAACCAAGCGGATAGACAGTTGAAGAAAACTACAAGTTCAAGCAGTGAAGGAATAGATAAAAAGGATAGATTAGAATGAAGAATGGTTGTTGATATCTAAGGGAGCCTAGAGCACAGAGGAACCTAATGAGAAGACATAGCGGTGGCAAGAATACCAATGCGGGGCTTGGTCTGAGGTCTGGAGCATTCTGTCATGGTATTTTATGTATTTACCCACGACTCCATGCCGAAGATGTATTATAATGGATCTTCTATTAGATTAATATGAATAAGTACTTGGACCAGTTGCATAGTATTATTTCTGTGTAATGCTATCATTGATAGGCATGCCCAAAAGTTTTTAATGTTGAAGGTCTTTCCTCATATGAATGTGGTTTCTATAATGATATAATGCCATGATGAATGTATGCTTTAAGTTGTACATAGAATAATGGTTACGACATCCTTCATATTTTTTTATTTACTTTTTATTTTTTTATTTTTTTTTAGTTTATCGCATAGTTAAGCTCAACTTTGGACAAATTATTGCTAATGAAATAAATGACATAAGGAAATTTACCTTGAAGCTACCCCATTGCTTCCCCAATCACTTTATTTGATGTATTTATATGGATATGGAAGGGAAATGTCCAAATTGGACCTCTAGGGACCGGTGCAATAATCAATTTCTCTTTGATTTCCTCAGATTCCTTTTGACATAGGTTTGTCCAACAACATTATGAATATTTTGTTAACAAAGAAAATAAAGACGAAGCAATTTTGCTAAAATCCTTAATGAATCATCTGTATACTCAACCAAACCTCGAAAACTCCTAAGATATATGAGTTTTTGATGAATGATAACATTTTTAATGATGACTATTTTATTAGGATCTACCTTAATTCCTTTTCCAGAGATAAAGTTCCCTAAAACAATCCCTTCATTCATAAAAAATAGGAACTTTTTAGAGCTCGAGGAGAGATTCATCTCTCTGCACTTATGTAAAACTTTGGATAGGTTGGAAAGAGCTTCTTGGAAACCATCCCTATAGGGTGTAAAATCACCCATATATATTTCCATTGAATGATGTACAAGGTGAGAGACAATACTCAATACAACCCTCTGGAAGGTAGTAGGGGCATTACACAGGTCAAGTGGAAGAACTCTGTAAGCAAAGGTTCCCCATGGGCACGTGAAAGTGGTTTTATCCTAATCTTCAGGGCTGATATGGATATGATAATACCTACTAAATTCATCCAAAAATAAGAACAACTTTTTCGTTCCATGAACATCTCAATAAAGGAGAAAGGAAAATGATTCTTTATGGTGGCTTTATTGATTTCTTTGTAATCATCATAAATTATCCATTTTCCATTATTTTTAGGGACAATAACTATGGGATATATCCATTCACTATCCAATATTTGATAGATGAGTCCTACATCTTACAATTTCTACAATTCTTGTTTTACAATGTCTTTCAATGGAGGGTTCATTCACCTTTGTGGATGCTAAATAGGTTTGTGACCTTGTTTGATGTACATATGATGATTGAACATAGAAGGATGGAATCCCTTCGTTTATTTATAATCCCATGCAAAGGCTTCAATATTTTGCCTTAAAATAGTGGGAAATTTATCCTCTTGATTAACTTGAAGAATGGAGGTTTTAACCCCGTAAAGAAATTACCTGCACACGAATTCTAAAACACAGAAAATAAACAATGTGAGAGCATAACACATAAAACACATATACACAGATATTTTCCCTTGGATCCCAAAGCTGGGACTACCAACTTGATTTTCATTATGTTTCTTTCAATGTTATAATACATATTTATACATGTCGAAGCATCCAATACCATGGACCGAAAACCATCGTGTCCAAAACCATGTGCGAAAAACATGCACAAAAACATAGGTAGGTCCGCCCAACCTAATATAGGTTCCAAAACCAAAATTTTCCAGGCTGCTACCTCGGACACAATAGAGTGGGGTTACCTGCACCCCTCAAACCCCCTGTGACTCCCCCTGCTATGTAATCGGTGCAGCAAAGGGGGGACTCTGCCCCCCTTCTAACCCCCTGGTTAACTACATGGGCTAGTTGTGGAAAGAATATAACACAACCAAACATTCTCCCACTTGTTGTTTTCTTTCCACAGGGGGCCACAAGAGAGCTTAGCGATTTATCCAGCCCTGCAATGCCCATTGTTTCTCTACACCAAGAGAACTTCTCAGAGCTCACAGATTTTGTCAATGCATCTACAGTATTCTTCAAAGTGTCGACCTTTACCAGCAACACCTTTTTGTATTCTATCATATCCCTCACAAAGTGATACCGAACATCAATGTGCTTTGTCTTTGAATGATATGCAGGGTTCTTTGCCAAGATAATTTCACTTTGGTTGTCACAGTCTATCCTTATAGCTCCCTGTACTAACCCCATACTTGAACAAAATCTCTGCAACCAAATTGCTTCCTTGCTTGCATGAGTGGCTGCCATGTATTCTACCTCTGTAGTTGATAGTGCCACCACATATTGTTTCTTAATCATTCAACTAACTGCACTTGCAAATAGGTTAAACACATACCCACTTGTAGATCTTCTCTGATCTAGATCTCCAGTCCATTCTGCATCAACAAATCCATGAATATCCAACACTCTGTCCAATCCTGGTCTTCCTTGGTAGCACAAACCATAATCATTAGTGCCACGGAAATATCTGAAAACCCGCTTCACTACTGTCTAGTGCTTATTCCCTGGTTTTGACATAAACCTCCTCACCCACTACATGTATAATGTCTGGTCTAGTATAGACAGTGACAAACATCAGGCTACCGATTGCACTTGCATATGGAACACAAGACATATCTTCTTCCTCTTCTTGTGTCTTGGGACACTGTTCAGTAGATAACTTTACACCTACAAGAATAGGAACCTTCACCGGTTCACTATCAAGAATATTAAACCTCTGTAATATTGTCTCGACATACTTCCTCTGTTTTAACCAAAGCTTCCTCTTTATCCGATCTCTTTTAATTTCCATGCCAAAAATATAGTTTGCAGCACCAAGATATTTCATGTCAAATTTAGAGGACAAAATGGGTCTTCAAATCTTGGATAATTTCTTTGTTATTTCCAACTAGCAACATATCATCCACATACAAGACCAGATAAATAACATGGTCACCAATTAATTTAAAAAGAACATAATGATCTACTTTGATTTTGGTGAAGCTAGGTCCCCATATAAATATATCAAATTTATGATACCACATCCTTGGTGACTATTTTAACCCATACATATACTTCTTTAACTTGCATACCAGTTGTTTCTTACCCTTCATTGCAAAGCATTCAGGTTTCTTCATGTAGATTTCCTCTTCCCTATCCCCGTGAATAAATGTTGTCTTCACATCCATCTGTTCTACCTCAAAATCAAAAGAAGTAGCAACAGATAAAAATAATATAATAGAAGTTACCTTGGCAACAAGAGAAAAAACATCACCAAAATCAATTCCTAGCACTTGGGAATAACATTTTGCTACGAACCGAGCTCTGTATTTCTCCACCTTTCCTTCTACATTTGTCTTCTTCTTGAACACCCATTTGCTGCCAATGGGTTTCCTTTCAGCCGGCAACTCCACCAGATCCCAAGCCTCTTTTTTGTGCAAAGATGCCATTTGATCAACCATGGCGTCTTTCCAGAGTTTTCCATCCTATGTATCTACTACTTCCTTCGCAGTTTTGGGATCATCATCAGTAATAGATAAAGAAAAATTTGAACATAAAGTAGATGGACTATACCTTTTTGGCTGCCTTCTTTCTCAAACTGATCTTCTCCCACCTGGGGTTTGTGACTCTTCATCTTTTGATTCCTCCTCTGTTGTAGAGTTTGATTCTTCCTCCTTTAGCTCAAGCTCTATCTTCTCAAGTTCCTTTGGTTGGAATTCATGTTTAATAACATATTTTACCTCTCTGAACACCACATCTCAGCTGTACACAACCTTCCTTGTTACTGGGTTCCAAAGCTTATAATCCTTTAAACCATCCTTATACCCAATAAAGATGCACTTTTCATATTTACTATCCAACTTGGTTCATTTCTCCTTTGGAATATGTACATATGCATCACATCCAAATACCCTCAGATGTGAAAGAGAGGGTTTCTTACTAGTCCATACCTCTTGTCGATTCTTATCCTCCAACGCTGATGAAGGTGACCTGTTGACCAGGTAACATGCAGTATCCACCGCCTCTACCCATAATTCTTGTCCTAACCTGACACCACTAAGCATGCTTCTTTCCCTTTCCATCAACGTCTTATTCATTCTTTCTGCAACTCCATTTTGTTGAGGTATATATGGAGTAGTCTTCTGTCATGCTATACCACACTTCTTACAGAATTCTTCAAATTCCTTGCTGCAAAACTCTCCACCATTATCTATCCTTAGCACATTTATCTTCTTCTCTGTCTGATTTTCCACGAGAGCCTTAAATTCTTTAAACCTGTCAAAGGCTTCAAATTTCTTCTTAAGGAAATATATCCACGTATTCCTTGAGAAGTCATCTATAAATGATACATAGTACATAGACT
>APFE031665626.1:0-21969 GCA_000404065.3 Pinus taeda
AGGCGAATGTGTGGGCTCACAACGCGCATGTCGGAGATTACATGGCAACCACAATGGTCAACTTCGGGGAGGTCAATCTGCGCGGCCTTGTTAGGCAGAAATACGGGCAAGAAGCCGTGGCCTCGTTGGCTTCGGCTTCGGCTCCTACCAAGGCTCCGTCATCACTTCCGATAGATGGGGCCGCTCGGTCCAGAGCATGCTCGTGCCGCCTGCGCGAGAAGGGAGCTACGAGGACATCTTTCACATAGCGGCAGACACGAGTGGTAATAACCATTTCTACATTATAGCTCGAGAGGACGAGGAGGCAGAGGGGAATAAGACGCTGGTGAAGGTGAGAGGACACCGGGCTATAGGCGATGTGTATAATCCGGAAAAGGAGAGGGGGAACTATGTGCCTACGAGTCTCTCTGGTAGGTACGATGTTTTCATATTTTTTAATCAGTCCAAGGCATTGGAGCCTCATCTCAGTCCATTGAAAATATCAGAGGCTTGGCCTAGTGGAGTCTAATATGTATTATTCTCGTCTGTCAATCAATCTATAAAAAAATGGGAAGCTCGGATAAGACTACGTTCATTATCCACCCTCCATAGTTTGCACGGTCTAGGCCACTTGGGAACCATAACATTACCATTTTTAGTGTTCACTATAGAGTAGCTATTATCTCAGTAGGTAATGTTCCGTTAGCTGCCTTGTTTCTGGAAGTGGTTATCATCCAATTCGAAAGAATCGTGTATATATTCATCTGCTAGGTTGAAGGGATTTATCCAATTTCTTCAATATGTACTGTGCCTTTGGCTCCCTTGCTTCCAGAAACAGGACCAGTGCTCGTCATCAAATTCGACTCATCTAATCTGGTTTAGCCATCAGTTAGGTTGATTGGACTCATCTAATTTGTTTTAATTTCAGTGTCTTTTTTCCAAAGGATTTTTTAATCTGAAGTTGAGTATATATCCACTTGTTATGTTTTTAATTTCTGAAAAATCGGTTCAGTAAATATTCAGTCGCTATGGTTTTAATTTCAATATATTAATATCAAAAACTTGAAGACTCAAAAATGAGCTTATTCATTACATTACAAACATAGAGATTTATACACAGAGACAGCCATAGATGCTACAACAATCTACCGACTGACATTTATGGTTCAACAACAATGGTTGACTATTTCCGCTTACTTCCGACTAACATTGATGACCCGCCGACTTCTAGAACCTACACTTTGAAACATTTGTTGTATTATCTAGATTAAACTAGCTACTGCATTAATATGGGCTTGGAATTAATGTCTTCCAACACCCCCCCTTAATTCCAACCATATGACAAATACACTATAAGACACTATACTCTTAATTGACATGTATGCTAGCCTAAGTCTCAGCTAGGCTTACAATAAAACATTTCATTTTTGCCTTCTTACGAAAGGGTCCATGCTTGTTCCTTTTCCTTTGCTGGTGCAGTTTCATTTTCACCTTTCTTGTCATAAGATAGTGATTGAGCTTCTCATTTCTTGATTCCAGGTTAACATTCTTTGTATTCATCATTGCTTCATGTTCTTGGGACTTATACTTGTCCTTAATACTTGCAATTTCTTCAAGTTTTGTTGCTTCTTCCTGATTGTCAATATCTGCACACTCAAAAACAATGTTAGATTCATAAACAGAACCATATTGATTTTTATCATTCTGCTCATTCATGGATTCTTCAGTTTCAAGATTCTTCACCATGGCAATTGTTGCTTTCAAACCTACATCAATATTTTCAAAATATTTCTCAGGCCATCCTTCAATTAGCTTTATCTCTGCATCATAATCAAGCTTGACATCTTCAAACTTGTTTCTTCCTTTAACTGCTACTACAATTTCTTCTTCATGCTCTTCCACACGATCATCAAAAGCAAACAGCAATTTATCAATCATTTTCTTTTCAGAGATAACTTGCAATTCATTTTCATAAAATAAATATCCATTATCAAATTTAATTGCAAATTTATCTGTTGCGGCTGAGTCATCCACAACTTTTTCCTCTACAACCTTTCTCAATAGCGATCGATCAAACATACAAAAAAAACTCAGCTCCACGCTCATTGCAACAACTGACCATTCACCACAACTCGTGCAATAAAAAGAATATTTCTAGTAGATTAATCCTTTCTCAACAAGGCTCAAGGACTGTTAAAAAATATGTTCACTTGCTTCAGCGCTTAACACATATACATCAATGCCTCAAACACTTGTTGCAAACATCAATGCAATCCCTTTATATCATAATCGGTTAACCAATGTATATAGTAACCACATATCAATTTTAAATTTCAGATGTTGTTGCCATATTAGGGAAAATTTCAAAACACTGCAAATCCGAACAACAACTGTATAAACATACCAACAAAGGGGGATCTCAAACACGATTTCAACTTCAACAGTCTACCTTTGCACCTTTGATAGACATCCTTGCATTACGAGACATAACCACACACACTGTTGAACACGGTTTCCTCTCACACGGTCTCCAAGATTCACAACAACGACGCTTCTGTGACTCTCAAGCTCTCAACACACAATGCCCTCTTTTACGAGCACTTCGTAGCTCCTCCTGGGAAATCCCCAGCTCCTTCAGCAAGCGGCTCTCCTCGGCCCTCCAAGCTCTACACACGGTGTCACTGGTCCGTCTCCTCCACGTCTTCACTGCACCATAGCTCGTTCTACGAGTGAGCAGCCACCGTCACACGCATCTCTGGTCACCGCACGACCCTCACCACGGATTTCCCAGCAACAAACAAGACATTCAGCTACACTTGCGCCGACCTCGGTGAGCTGTCAGGAAGGCCCATTAGTGTCTGCGTGAGGCCAGATCTGAGTTAGAAGAGTGTTGTGTTAAGTGCAGACTGTGTGAGGTGAGGCAGCGCGGTGTGGCTAGCCTTGATGTGTGTCTACCAGGGTGTCAATCACCATGTGGAATCTTGTGTATCAGCAGTGAGCTGTGAGGAAGGCCTAGTAGTGTCAGGTGAGCTGGTATCAGTATCAACAACGCTCTTTCAACAGTGGCAGTGTGATTCTTTCAAGGCTCATACAACTGGGAAATGTCTTTTGGCCAGATTAGCTCCGTCTCACATCCAGCCATAGAGAAATATCGTTCCAATAACATCACAACAGCATATGCGTCACTCTGTTCTTGACGAGAATGCTTTTTCAAGCCTATCTCTATCATGAAGTCAAGTGCATCTAAAATGTCTCATGTTCATTCTGCAAATAAACTCTCCATCCCAACAAGCGGTTGCAGCTTTCACTTAACAGGAAAACTCCACTGATAGAAACTTTCAACCAAAAAGCATCCTGGAGTCCTGGGCTCGAACCCTAGCGGCCACACCATAACACAGCACACCGGACATTCACAAACGAAGCTGACTGGCTGGCCGATTTCCCTTCACAGCAAATCTCCCTTCACTACAAAGCAAGCACACCAAGGTCCTCACTTGACAGCGAGCTCTGTCTCCACAGGTAATGACAACTCCACGACTCTGCAATATTCCACTCTCTCAGCAAGACTATGAATCTCAACGAAAATGATCTCTTACGCTCCCACGCTCTCACACATAAACTGATAAATCGCTGCAACAAAAAGGACATGCTCCCACAATAGACACAACTAAATGCGCATCATTGAACACCTTCAAATATGCAACACCCAACAACTGGTTGAGCACACAGCTCCCAACTCGATGAGCACACAGCTCCTACACTCCAACACCATTGGACTACTCACGTCCTCGGCCTTGTCTGCACCAGGCCTCCACACAGGGTGCTTCAATGATTCTCTTTCAACAACACTCTGCAACAAACAACTTTTAAAAAAAATACTCCAGGTGGCACACAATCCACCACTCTTTAGGCACAAATGGGATCTCGCTCCTTGAAACCTTCACACCACCGAAACCTCCTCTAAGCAGCCCAACAACACAGGACTCAACGCGTCCTCAACACACAAGATTCGACATGGTGATTGACACCCTGGCAGACGCACATTAAGGCTAGCCACACCGCTCCGCCTCACCTCACACAGTCTGCACTTAACACAACACTCTTCTAACTCAGATCCGGGCTCACGCAGACACTACTGGGCCTTCCTCACACCTCACCTGAGTGAGCCAAGTCTAATACCATATTAGAGAGAGAGCGGAGACTGAGAGACTCAAACACAGATCTCAGAAAACACATACAAAAAACTCACAACTTAAAACAGCCCACACTCCTGAGCTCTGATACCATATCAGAAACTTGAAGACTAAAAAATGAGCTTATTCATTACATTACAAACATAGAAATTTATACATAGAGACAGCCGTAGATGCTACAACAATCTGCTGACTGACATTTATGGTTCAACAACAATGGCTGACTACTGCCGCTTGCTGCCGACTAACATTGATGACCCGCCGACTTCTAGAACCTGCACTTTGAAACATCTGCTGTATTATCTAGATTAAACTAGCCACTGCATTAATACAGGTGGTTGGAATTAATGTCTTCCAACAATCTATATATATATATATATATATATGAAGCGAACCCATTTTACTGATATGCTTTTAATTTCAATATCTAATAAAATTGAAATTAAAACACACAAGATCTTTGGCTTCAACTTTACACACAAAAGCGAAGCCATTTTACTAATATGGTTAATTTTACACACAAAAGCATCTTTAAGCACATATATAAACACTACACTTATAATTTAAAAACAAACATTAGTAAATAGAAAACTCTATAAAATAATTGAACGATTACACTCATGATATAAATTAATTTCAGATAATCTCAGTAAACAAATCTATGGGCATTTCATTTACAATTTACAATTTAAAAATAAATTTTAGTAAATAGAGAACTACAATAACCATGTGTAATAGATCTGTGAAGACTACACTTATAATTTAAAAACAAAAATACCAAGAGACTAATCATTTTTGTTATAACATATAAGAAAATATACCCGAGATAGATAAATGTATAATACATATTATTTGAACGATGCTTATACAAAAACAATTTTATGGTTTTTTTGAACGAGGCATATAAAAATACAATTTTATTGGTTTTATATTTCAAGTAATTTCTTTGAGACTTTTCACATTCACTTGTTTTTCACCTTTCTCAAAAGTGAATAATCATAATACTTAAGAATTATGTTTTATGTTTTTGATATTCCCTTTTTCAGAAATGTATGGGACTTTAAGAATATGAAAGTGAATGATAGTGAATGGACAAATGCGTTTTTTGAATATGGTGCTTTAAATAAGATTACAAAACACACCAGTAGCACAATTTGAAGTCAAAGCCTTTTATGGTTGAATAGTTTAAAGTTTAATTAAGAGTACTCTTTAAGACTCCTAACTTTAAAGTCAAAGTCTTTTATGGTTGATAGTTTAACTAAGGCTACTAACTTTAAGACTCCTAATTTTAAAACTTATTTTAAAGTAAAAGTTGACTTCTTAGAAAATGGAAGTGTTTTCACATTGTAATTTAAACATTATTATAAATTTTGGAGATGGTAGTTTAAACATGACCACAAATTGAAGTCTACTATTGGAGATCGTAGTTTAAACACGATCACAAATTGAAGTCTACTATTGTTGATAGTTTACCTAAGACTACTAACTTTAAGACTCCTAGTTTTAAAACTTGTCTTAAAGTAAAAGTTGACTTCCTCTACAAAATGGAAGTGTTTTCACATTGTAATTTAAACATTACCATAAATTTTGGAAATTGTAGTTTAAACATGACCACAAATTGAAATCTAATAGAAGTAATGTTTGCAATTTAAACATTACCATAAATTTTGTTGAAACTTGTTTTAAAGTAAAAGTTGACTTCCTCTATAAAATGGAAGTGATTTCACATTGTAATTTAAACATTACCATAAATTCTGGAGATGGTAGTTTTCACATTGTAATTTAAACATTACCATAAATTTTGGATATGGTAGTTTAAACATGACCACAAATTGAAGTCTAATAGATGTAATGTTTGTAATTTAAACATTACTATAAATTTTGGAGATGGTAGTTTAAACATGACCACAAATTGAAGTCTAATAGAAGTAATTTTTTCTATTGAGTGATGGTTTAAGGAGAATTACAAACCAAATTGAAGTCTAACAGAAGTAATGTTTTCTATTGAGTGATGGTTTAAGGAGAATGACAAACCAAATGGTTCTCATGGAACATGAGTTTATATCTCACAACAACTTTTACTTTAGCTATGGTTTCTTGCGGGATGCTAACTTTAATTGGAGATAGTAGTTTAAACATGACCACAAATTGAAGTCTAATAGAAGTAATAGAAGTAATCTTTTCTATTGAGTGATGGTTTAAGGAGAATTACAAACCAAATTGAAGTCTAATAGAAGTAATGTTTTCTATTGAGTGATGGTTTAAGGAGAATGACAAACCAAATGTGTTCTTGAGTTTATATCTAATTACAACTTTTACTTTAACTATGATCTCTCGCGGGATGCTAACTTTAATTGTTTTTGTGGATTAGGATTGCTTTATATGACAATTAAACTAGTAGTTGAGTACAATTCCCTCTGTTAGATACAATGTGAGAAGATGAAAATATCTCTACTACAAGATGTGTCAATATTTAAGAATGAATTCTACAATATGATCAATATATCTTTTTGACTAATAAATGTCATTTCCAAGAGGTGATTCATCCAAGGTGAATTTTTTTCTCACAGGGTTCTTGTGATTGGAACATTTTTTCTGAATGGTGAGAATGTTTTCTAAAATTTTGACAAGTTCAACACACTATTTTTTCATGTCACCAACTTGATGTCAATGTTAGTAATTTAGAATCTACAGCTTTCTCAAGAAACCTAGCACTCTGAAACTAGATTAGTTTCGAGTAATATTGAATATGAAAGGTCACTTCTTTTTTTTCAGATCTAAGACCAATCTTATGCTTGTTGGTGATGACTTTTTCCAAAGTTTTCATGATGGGCTTGGGGAATGCAAGTCTCCTAAATTCACATCATTGATCTCATCTGGTATTGGGTGTGAAGGGGAATAAATCTCAAATAGAGAATTTCTTGACTAAAAATTAGTTACAAATTTTGATTCCTTTGTTGTAATTCATATTGTTGGAGTTATGATTTGAGCTAAATAATTTCAATCTTATCTTGGGAATCTTGTAAACAAGTTAATGAGAGTGCCTTTATTAGTATTGACTATATTAAGAATAACTTGTGAATCTTCTAAACAAGTTAGAATATTCGTGAGAGTGGCTTTATTAGTATTGACTATATTAATAATAATGGAGAGTATGGGAGTATTTGTAACTCTAATAACTCATCAACTATAACCATTTTCACAACAACTTAAACTCAACAAATGAAGGGTGTTATCTCCAACCATAAATGCACTCATCTACAACTCAATTCAACTAATTTTGAAGAATGTAGAAGTGAACTTTCACTTATAGAAATACCAGTTGCAAGTTATAGTCACTCTTGGGTTGAATTGGTCTTCAAAATTAAATGTGTAAGATTTGACTCTTATCAACTAACAAATCTACATGTGTATGATGCACATATGATAGAGCTAAGTGTTGAGTGCCAAAATGTAATCCTCTCAACAATGTAAATGGGCCTCAATGATTTTATGTAGGATGCACATATGATAGAGCTAAGTGTTGAGTGCCAAAATGTAATCCTCTCGACAATGTAAATGGGCCATAATTGATTTTGTGTAGGATGCACATATGATAGAGCTAAGTGTTGAGTGTCAAAATGTAATCCTATCGACAATGTAAATGGGCCTTTGTATCTTGGATTTGGTATGAACAAAAAAAATTAAAATGCTAATAGGGAGTCGGGCTCAAAATTATTCTTCGAAGAAGTTGCTTTCATTCAGTTGACCACAATACTTGGGAAGTGTCACTAAGACAATGCTTTTCCTTCGTGCCAAATATGAAGGAGAATTTTGGAAATACCCATAGTCAATGTGTGTCCCACAATGGTTGCAAATAGGGTTAAGACAATGCTATGTCTTCATGCGAAATGTGAAGGAGAATTTTGGCAATACCCATAGTCAATGTCTATTCCACAATGGTTGCATAGTTTTAGGAATACCCATAGTCAATGTGTGTCCCACAATGGTGTGGTTGCATGGTTGCAAATAGAGTTAAGACAATGCTATGTCTTCATGCCAAATATGAAGGAGAATTTTGGAAATACCCATAGTCAATGTGGTTGCATGTTTGCAAATAAGGTTAAGACAATGTTATGTCTTCCTGCCAAATATGAATGAGAATTTTGGAAATACCCATAGTTAATGTGTGTCCCACAATGGTTGCATGGTTTCAAATAGGGTTGCACCTCAATTGAAAATTGTTGACTTCATAGATCAAGCATTAAGTGATAGGAGGGAATCGACTTCTTGAAAAACAAACAAGCTTTTCAACCTTTAGTTGAAACTAGAAATAAGGATAAGATTAAAGTACTATCACATATGAAACCAATGAGTAATATACCATTCATTATAATCACTACAAATGGTCCCAATAAGTAATCTACCATTCATTATAACCACTACAAATGGTCCCAACTGTTACACGGGTTAACTTTCAAGAGTTTTGCTTTGATTCATTGAGGAGGTGATGACTCTTATTGAGATCACAATGAGAGATGCTAAGTTGTCTTTCAAGATGAAATTATTTTTGTGGGTTTGTATACTATAATTCTTGTTATTTATGATATTTTCAAGAGAGAATAACAATTAGTCAAAGCTTAGTTTGTAACACTTAGGATAAATACCTTATAAATGTATTTCAAAATATTATTTTCAAGAAACAATTTATAGGAAGGAAATTTAATGGGAATTTTGGAGAATGAGATAGTAAAACAAAAGGGGATAATAACCATGGATTTGTCTTCCCACTACATTCATCAGTTTCATGAATTCTACGAATGGCACCGCAACATCTCAGAGCTCTTCATATCCCAACAGGGTTTCAACTTCATAGCCTTGGAGGGCGACTGGCCCATCGCTCAACAAATCGAACAAGTGAATCGTCACCGCTCCAAAACACATTGTAGGCAGTCCGACGGTGCTGGGCGTTTTGAGGAATCCTTCACCCGTTGGCCTACATGGATGTGGGCAAATGGAGAGACCGAGACGCTCCTAGAATGGGTCTCATATTTCAACTTCAACGTTGCCGACAACGAAAGTCGGCGCCGAGTACGGTTCTTCTGCTTGGATGTATATTCTCTCTTCGACTCCATCAAGGCTATCATCGACGAGTCGAGAAGGTGGACAAAGAATTGGTTGAGCACGTGCGAAGGAATCATGCCTGCTTTGATCCCTCCAACCGGAACAAGGAGTACATGATCAGTGTCCTAGAGGTGCCCAAGGGTTGCAAGTCCTTTGCTCTCAAGGTACTGACATCGATTCTTATGTCTTGACAACTATTTTTTTAATTCTTATGTCTAGCATTAGTTTATACCGACCAATTTTTGGAGTTGACGTGATCTAGGTATAGATAGTGATATAGAGAGTACCCATAATTTTGCTTAACTTTCCCATGACTGCTCGAATAGGCTCGATACAGTTTACCATCAAAATCAACTAAGAGACTCTGCTACCATTGTCCTACCTAGACCATGTTGTCATGTCCTATCCACCACACAATTAAAGCATGGATCAATGACTGAATTTGAAATTTAAATTTGAATTTTCAGCATAACGCTAGCCGTACATGAATCCGAAAATTCACAAGTATAATTTATACATACAATTGGAGTAGTTTATAAGTTTCAAATTTGAGAGACTCTGCTACCATTGTCTTGCCTAGACCATGTTGTCATGTCCTGTCCACCACACAATTAAAGCATGGATCAATGACTGAGTTTGAAATTTAAATTTGAATTTTCAGTATAACGCTAGCCCTACATGAATCCGAAAATTCACAAGTATAATTTATACATACAATGCGAGTAGTTTATAAGTTTCAAATTCGACTATGAATTATAGTAGTCTATAAATTTCAAATTCGGTCGATGATCCAGGCTTTAATTGCATGAATGATGGACAAGACAACATGGTTAGGATGGTGGTGGCGGAGTCTCTTAGTTGATGGAGATGGTGGACCGTTCAGGGGCCTGAACATACGAAAGTTGAGCAAAAGTTGTAGGTATCACCAGCTGATACATGTCATGCCATATATGTATCACTAGCTGATACATGTCATGGCATGTATGTATCACCAATACTCTCAACTCCAAAAATTTACAGCTATAGACTACTACAATTTTATGTAAATTTGCTACCAAGATTCTTGGACTTGGAGATGTGATGTCTGACATTGATTCATATGTCTAAGATTTGTTTTCTTGCTTTCCTTAAAAATTGTAAATTTGCTACCAAGATTCTTGGACTTGGAGATGTGATGTCTGACATTGATTCATGTTTGAGAGTTGTTTTCTTGATTTCCTCCAAAATGATAATAATTGTATGTATATTTTGTTGTCAATGCGAATGTTCTTGGAATGTGATATTGACATTGGCTTCTTGGAATGTGTGTGATATTGACATCGCTTCTTGGCAACCAATATTGTTGTAGCTATTCATCTGTTAATGCTCACTATGTACATCCAATCCCCCTTGACAACCAATATTTGTGTACTTATTCATGCATTAATTCTCACTAAGTACATCCAGTCCCCATCTGTGGAGGCCATCCTCCCATTCCCATTGCTTATGGCTCTGCATTCCATGGCATCCAAGCATCCCTTTGTATTTTTGTACCATCAAAGGATGGTGAGGATGAATGTACAGATATGCTGGTGATCGCATCCCTTGTTGCCCAGTTTCTTGTAGAGAGGTCGAACTAGCTCTTCTAGGAGCTCCCACCATCAAAAGCCCTCTGCGCACCTCAATGTCCTTGACTAAAATGTGGTTGAGAGCTTTTGCAAAGCGCTGGTTCGACCTTTCCGAAATCAACTAGGCAATAAGGGATGTGATCACTGACGTATCTATACGTTCATCCTCGCCAAGGCATAGAGTAATCATCGCCATCCTTTCAACGTAAAGAAACGCAAAAAAATGCGTAGGTACCATGGGATGCGGACACATAAAAGATTGAGATGGATGGATGGCCTCCATAAATAGAGACTCGATGTACTTGGCTACACAAATATTGGTTTCCTCATTTCTTATGTCTGAATGTTGATTTCTCGATTTCCTTTAGAATAATTGTATGTATATGTGTTGTCACTATCAAGGTTCTTCGAGATGTGCTCCATCGGCAAAGGGACAACTCCACAGAGGAGGAAGTGTTCGATATCCAGCAGAATGAGAAGATCGTGAGTGATGTCGGGGTGGTGTTGTTCGGGCACTGGAACTCGTGGAACATACGGGAAAATCACATGATGGACACGTTGACCTTCCTACTGGACCGGTGGCCTCGTGCGAAGGCGATCATCTGGGCTCTAAATGTAAATGTGTTAGAAAACCTGCACAGATGAATCTAGCCAGTAAAGGTTGAACACATAGCTTTGAAGAGAAAAAACACTAAAAGAAAATCGAAATAAGAAAAGAATGATACATTAGAAAATAGGTTACAATGATCATGATATAGCATTACTGGGTGAAGATCCCAAGGGAATGCACCATAGTGGTGATCAATGAGAAGACTCAACACCTACAACAAGTTCTGGAGATAACTAGCCAATTGCGGAGTTAAAGAAGGAGCAAATAAAGGAGTAAATCATGCAAAAGGAATCTTGCATGCAGTCGCATGCTCTAATTAAGAGTCTGCATGTAGATGTGTAGTATTGCATGTAGTTGCATGCTCTAACTAAGAGTCTGCATGTAGGTGTGTAGTAGTTCCAACACCCCCCCTGAACACCACTATGGGGAAAAATAGAAAATGGGCCCTGGAAACTAAGGCCAAAGGTCACCCAAAATACAATGCAACTTGTACTAAAATTGAGGAAAGAGGGAAAACCTCGTGGGAGAACCCCCCCCCCCCCTCAAAATACAAAGTAATCAAAAGAAAAGAGGAAGAAAAGACAATTGCTAAGAAACTGCGTCCTTCACTCCAAGACGATTGCGCAGAGAGCGAAACTTCTGCTCAGTGAATGTCTTGGTGAAGATGTATGCAGTTTGCATGTAAATGTGTTAGGAAACCTGCACAGATGAATCTAGCCAGTAAAGGTTGAACACACAGCTTTGCAGAGCAAAAACACTAAAAGAAAATCGAAAGAAGAAAATAATGATACATTAGAAAATAGGTTACAATGCTCATGATATAGCATTACTGGGTGAAGATCCCAAGGTAATGCACCATAGTGGTGATCAATGAGAAGACTCAACACCTACAACAAGTTCCAGAGATAACTAGCCTGTTGTGGAGTTAAAGAAGGAGAAAATCAAGGAGTAAATCATGCAAAAGGAATATTGCATGCAGTCGCATGCTCTAACTAAGAGTCCGCAGGTAGATGTGTAGTATTGCATGTAGTCGCATGCTCTAACTAAGAGTCCACATCTAGGTGTGTAGTAGTTCCAACACTAAACATGCATGTAAGAGATTATAGGGCATCCACGATTGTCAACTTCGGGGAGGTCAATTTTGGCGGCCTTGTCAGGTAGAAATACGGGCAAGACGTCGTGGCCCTCATCGGCTTCGGCTCCTGCCAGGGCTCCGTCATCGCTTCCCACAGATGGGGTAGCTCGATCTAGAGCATGCCCGTGCCGCCTGCACAGGAAGGGAGCTTCGATGACATCTTTCACAGAGTGGTAGGCACGAGTGGTAATAACCATTTCTATGTTATAGTCTGAGAGGGTGAGGAGTCAGAGGGGAATAAGATGCTTGTGAAGGTGAGAGGACACCGGGCTATAGGCATTGTGTATAATCTAGAAAAGGAGAGGGGGCACTATGTGCCTACAATTATCTCTTGTAGATACGATGCTTTTGTATTTTTTAATCAGTCCAAGGCATTGGAGCCTCTATCTGGCCATCTCAGTAGTGAAAATATCATAGGTTTGGCCTAGCGGAGTTTGATATGTATTATTCTCGTGTGTCAATCAGTCTATAAAAAAAAATTAAAAAAATTGGCAGCTCGGATGAGACCGTGTTCATTATGCACTCTGCAGTCTGCCTAGTCTAGGGAAATTGGGAACCATAACATTACCATTTTTAGGGTTCACTATAAAGTAGCTTTTTAGAGTTCACTATAAAGTAGTTGTTATCTCAATAGGTAAAGTTCCATTGGCTACCTTGTTTTTGGAAGTGGGACATAGTGGTTACCATCAAATTTGAAGGAATCGTGTATACATTCATCTGCTAGGTTGAAGGGATTTATACAATATGTTTTATAGGCACTGTTCCTTTGGCTCGTTTCTAGAAATGGGGCCAGTGCTCGTCATCAAATTCGACTCATCCAATCTGGTTTAATCATCAGTTAGGTTGATTGGACACATCCAATTTGTTTTAATCTCATGTCCTTTTCCAAAAGATGTTTTAATTTCAAGTTGAGTATATATTCCGTAGTTATGTTTTTAATTTCAGAAAAACGAGTTCAGTAAATATTTAGTTGTTAGTCATTATGGTTTTGGTTTTGGTTTAAGTTTATATGATGATGGTTAATGTTCACTTAGATCAAATTTTGGTCAGAGCAATAATATTATATAGTAAAAAAATATAAATATAAAAATAAGAAATATTTTTTAATTATATAATTTATATAATAATCAAGATTAATATTAAATCAAAATATCCAAAATAAAAATAAAGTTAAATATATAAATAATAAATATATAACCTCTCTTATATAAAAATATATCATCTAGGTGTTTCTCTTTGTTAGTTTTCCCCTTTATATATATACATAATGTCAAGTTCATTATTAGACGTTCTCTCACATGTTTTTCTAGTTATTCTTAAGAGAAAAAACAACTCTAATGTTTAACAATCATCTGTGATATATATACATAAACAACAAAAAACAATACTCATCACCATGACATCCCAGATATCGTGCCACACGCTTTTCTTAACCCATCAAGAGTTTGTTCCAGTGTTTCCATCAAGAGATTGCTCCGGTGTTTCAATTAATGATTTCAGTGTTAAGGATGTCTTTGGCCTTTCTTATTGGGAAGGTTTCAACATAGGTTCATGTTTTGTGGGCAATTATTCCCTAACCCCAAGGAAACCGGAACTAAAAAACAGTTTTCAAAGCTTCCCGAACTTGCCTAAAAAAAAAAGTAAAGTTCTCAACAAAGCAATATTAATAATATCAATGTTATGTTAAATTACATATTCATTTCTTAATATGAGAGGTCCAGTTTAATGGTATTTCGACTTTTTAAATTTAATTAAAAAAAACTAGTTATCCATAAAGCCAAATGAAGAATGGATTTTTTATTTTTTTAAATGGTTTTGTAAATTAAAAAAATAGTTTTTATTTCATTTTCTGTTTGCGTAAAATTATTTAATTTCAAAGACAAATACCATTTTCCCAACTCCATAGATTTAAGAATAGCTTAACTAGCATTTACATCATATGTTGCAAAGGAAACGCCATAAGGCAATGACATAAAAAACAATAGCATAGAAGGAAAAAGTAAAAATTTTATGCAATCTTGTTTCTTTAATGGTGTTTTGTTTTTATCATATGTTATGTTTCATGGAGATTCCAACGAGTGTATGTTCAAAATGAAGGTAATGCAAAACAATTCACTCCAAAGGATTTATGAAAATGCACTTTATTAAGATTATGGAATAAACAAATGACTTAAATCAAACACTTCATAATGCCCAAGATATCCTCTTTATCTCCCAAGCTCATGTGGATCACATTGTAAGTGTTTTCATTGTTAATTGGTGTTCTTTTAAGAGGTTGTTAAATTTCTAATTGCACAACCTGTGGTTCATATTGAAAAGCAACTATACTTCAATCTTTCTTACCAAATGTGTGAAAAGCTCAATGGCAATTAAAATTACAGTTTGAATGCTATTCATTTGCAATATGCAACTATGCCTCAATCTTTTGGAATGTGTAGAAATCTCCATGGAAATTAAAATTATAATTTGAATGTTATTCACTTGAAATATAGGGTCCTAGATATTGTCATGTCTATGTGTAGAGCTTGACATATGCCTTTCTTATTTCTGTTTGTGCTTGCTTTTAAACAATTTGGCAATTTGTCATGGTGCATATTTCTCTTTGGCCTCAATTTGTCATGTTTATGAGAATTTTTCGATGGATAATCGGTCAAATATCATAATTTGAATAATGGATCAATTGGTTTCAAGAGCATATAAAATAACTATGTAATTATATATTTATGAACTCTATTTACAAATGAGACCTTTTGCGCATATAAATGATGTGGGTAAAAGAAAGATTCTTTATTAATATAAAGTAAATAATTAAAATTTTATAAAAATTTTTTATAAAAAAATTATAAAACAACTGAAATTTAAAATGATTAAATTGAACTTTTCCAAATATATTCTACATAAAATTTATAATTTTTATAAAAAAATTATAAAATAACTGAAATTTAAAATGATTAAATTGAACTTTTCCAAATATATCTTACAATTATGATAGACAATGCTTCATGATTTATCGATCCTCATCCTCAGTGTTATGATAGACAACGCTTCATGATTTATCGACCCTCACCCTCTATGAACTGCTCCGTAACTGTGTAGTTATATATTTAAATATTCTGAATAGTTGGAAACTCTAGGATGAATAGTAGGAACTAAATTGGAAATTATGAACTCTGTTTACAAATGAGTCCTTTTGCAGATATAAATGATGTGGGTAAAAGAAAGATTCTTTACTAATATAAAGATATTTTTTTTAATTGAAAAAAATGAAATTTAAAATATTTGGAAGTGCTTTTTTTCTTAGGGTAAAATGAAGTTGGTGCCAACACAAAAAATAATATAATAATATCACGAATCTCCAGACAAAATACCAGATGAGGCAACCAGAAAAACCCAACCAAGCATTCCTTATTAAGCTTTAAATCCAGAGAATACTTCCAATATAAAATAATAACTGTGTAGAATTACAATCGTCAAGCAGAGAAGTAGACAATGCTTTTTGGTCTTCTGGGAGTTGGACAAGTTTAGAAAGTGAGGCCAACGACACTGTGTCAGGTGAGTAAGAGATGAGGCTGTGTCAGAGTAAGAGATGAGGTTGTGTCAGCTGAGTGAGAGACTACGACAAACTGCTCCAAGGGATCAACAATGCATCCTTACAGCTGAGCGATCAACAGTGCATCCTTACAGCTGAGCAAGAGACGAGGCTGTGTTAGTTGAGCAAGAGACTGCGGAAAACTGCTCCAAGGGATCAATAGCGCATTCTTCTAGGGTAAGGTTGGTTAGCGAGGCAACCAAAGGGGAATACTTGTAATTGACACTGTATCGCCCTCCTTTCGTGGCCCAGTCTCAACCATCCAATCTCGGTCGAGAACTCCTAACTGCAAAACCAGGTTGTGAGAACTGTCCCAATCTCAGCCGAGAACTCCTAACTGCAGAACCAGGTTGTGAGAAAATCCCACGGATCAAATACACAGCAGAGCCATTGCCAACATCAACAAAAATTTTCCAATACTTCAACCCACAACGCAACAACAATCTTTCAATGAATGGTAAGCACAAAGCATTTAGATTAAAAAACAAGTCTGTGAATCATTGCATACCACTCCTCAACAAATTTGTAACTATTTCCAACGAATTTGTAACTATTTTGATCGAATGGTTGAAGTTTTTGTAATCGTCTAACATTTCATCTTATGGAGCACATGAATGACACGTAGGCAAAAAGGAGAGTGGATTTTAGAGGGAATGCCTTACGGCTTCAATCAATGGCTGGACTGTACGCAGCTTTGGCTTCAATCAACGGCTTCAAACCTTCATTTTAGTCAAACAGTTATCGCTTTCTCAATCCACACGAACTTCACCAGTCGGGAAATGAGTGGTTTTGGAACCGTACTGTGGACACGCGTCGGTAGCTGGATGTGATCGGAGCTTCCTGGGGAAAAACAACTTTTGGAAAAAGGCAGTGCGATAAAAAACTGGCTGGTTTTCTGGAATTAAATGTGCGCAGTTGGAATTATTAATATTTCAACACTCCCCTTTAATTTCAACTGCTGGGTTATCAGTCATACCCAGACACTTCCTCCAAAATTCAAAACTTTTCTGCTCCAATGGCTTGGTCAAAATGTCTGCAACCTGCTCTTGAGTCCTGCAATGTTTTAAGACAATTTCTCCAGTGTTCACCAATTCCCTAATGTAGTGAAACTTTGTGTCAATGTGTTTCGTTCTCTTATGAAACACAAAATTATTGGATAAGGAAATCGCTGAGCTATTGTCACAAAAAATCATTATTCCTTTTGCCTGCTCTTGGCCTAAACTTCTTAACATCCTTCTCATCCAAACTGCTTGATATGCTGCTGCTGTAGCTGCCACATATTCAGCCTCTGCTGTAGACAATGCTACAATAGGCTGTTTTTTAGAAGCCCATGAAATGGCTCCTGAACCCATGTGAAAAACATAACCAGATGTGTTTTTCCGATCATCTACACTTACAGCCCAATCACTATCAGTGTATCCAATTAAATCTGAACATTCTGAGACAGTATATAAAATGCCAAACCTTTTAGTACCTTTAACATACCTCAGAATCCTTTTGCTACCTGCCAATGTGCTTCTTTTGGCCTTTCCATGAATCTGGAAATTAAACTAACAACATGCATTATATCTGGCCTAGTTGCAATAAAATACATGAGGCTACCAACTATGCTCTTGTACAAACTAGGATCAAAATCCTTGCTGCTATCCTCTTTTCTGAGTTTTAATCCCATCACTGTGGGAGTGATTGCTGCCTTGCACTCCTGCATATTAAATCTTTCCAGCACTTCATTAACATATTTCGCCTGTGAGATAAAAATCCCATTTCCATTTTGTTCTACTTCTATTCCTAAGAAGTATCTCAGCAAACCCATGTCAGTCATTTCAAATTCTCCTTTCATGACTATTTTGAAATTTTCAATAAGATAATCATCATTACGTGTGAAAATAACATCATCAACATATAACACAACAATTAGAATTTTACCATCATTTTCTTTGATGTAGAGGGTGGGTTCTCCCTCACATTTTTCAAATCCATTTTCCAGTAGATAGGAATCTATCCTACTGTACCACGCTCTTGGTGCTTGCTTCAGCCCATAAAGAGCTTTTTTCAATCTGCACACTTTATGCTCTTGGCCTTTCTTTTCATAGCCTAGAGGTTGTTCAATGTAAACCTCTTCCATTAACACTCCATTTAGGAATGTTGACTTCACGTCCATTTGGTAAACTTCCACTTTTTTTGCGCTGCTATGGACAACACTGCTCTCACGGTTTCCATTCTAGCAATCGGTGCGAAAGTTTCCTCGTAGTCTCTTCCATATTGCTGCTGATATCCTTTGACAACAAGTCTTGCCTTGTGTCTTTCTATTTTTCCTTCAGCATTACTCTTGGTCTTGTAAACCCATTTAACTCCAATGACTTCTTTTCCTTTTGGTAATTCAACCAAATCCCATGTCTTGTTTCTTTCTATGGCATTTATCTCCTCATCCATAGCTTCTATCCATTTCCTATCCTTAATAGCATCTTTGAAATGAATAGGGTCATCAACATGACAATCTAAAGCAAACTAAGAATTCATACCTTCATTTGTTGCCTCTTGTTTATAAATGCCACTTAAATTTATGAATTTCTTACCTCTTTCATTTGGTGTACAAGTCCCTGAAGACGCACTTGAATTTCCTCCTTGTGATGTGCTTGGAGAAGCACTTTCATTTCTCCTCAAGGGTGTCCCTTGCTGCCCTTGTGTTGGCGCTGTTGTTTGGGGATGTATTTCGGCCATCTCCTCATCTTCATCATGTGACAAAGAGCTTTTAACATTCACTGTTTTCTCTATGCTTCCATCCCAAGCTTCCTCCCCAATGAACTGAACATCTCTGCTCACAAAAAACTTCTTGGTGGATGGGTTATACAATCTATAAGTTTTGGATTCCTCACTGTATCCAATGAAAATAAATTTCTCCCCTTTGCTGTCCAACTTCTTCCTTTGCTGATCTGGAATGTGTGCATAAGCCACACATCCAAAAACTTTCATGTGGGTGACTCCTTGCTTTCTCCCACTCCATGCTTCTTCCAACACTCTGTTCATGACTGCTTTTGTAGGAACCTATTCAAAATGTACACTGCACAATGTATAACTTCAGTCCAATAATCATTTGGCAAATGCTTTGCATTGAACATACTCCTCGCCATATCCATGATGGTCATATTCTTCCTTTCGGCAACACCATTTTGCTGCGGAGTGTACCTTGTGGTAAACTGTTTGTGAATTCCATTTTCTCTACAAAAACGTAGAAATTCTTTGGAGATATACTCACCTCCTCTATCAGTTCTTAGAACTTTGATATGCAGCCCACTTTGGTTTTCCACAGAGTTGCTCTTGAAATTTCCAATTTTTCAAACACTTCACTTTTGTTCTTCAGGAATAAACCAAAGTAGTTTCTAAGTAAATCATCAATGAATGTTTAGAATATAGACGGTTGCCCTGCAAAGTGATGGATTTTTTGCATCGGTTCACAATAAATTAGTGAAACGATCTCTAAAGGGTGCTTTTTCCCTTATGCTTTCCCTATGAAAACTTTTCTCTGTGTTGTTTCCCCAAGATCAACCCTTCACAAAGGGCCTGTCCGGTTTCTCTATCAATGGTAGTCCTCTTACCATTCATTTTCTGTTCAACAAGTTAAGACTTCTAAAGTTGAGATGTCCAAATCTCAAATGCTACAACCAATTTTCATCCTTTGGTTCGCTTTAGAAAGCCTCTTGTGTAACTGCTGCAATTTCTACCCCATCTTTCAAATCAACTTTTATCTTGAGAGGAACATCCTATTCCTTATCATCTTCACTTCAACAATACATCGTTTGCTGGGTTTTCTATCCATGATGGTGCATACATCATTCTCAAAGAAAACATTGTAACCATTTTGAACAAGCTATCCAATACTCAAGAGGTTACACTTCATTCCAGGAACATAATAGACATCTGCCATGGTTTTCTTTTCACCTTTCTTTGTAAATATTTTTACCTCTCCTTTTCCCATAACATAAACTTTACTATCAGTCCCAAGTGTGACTTGTTACTTCACACTCTGATCTAACTTAGAAAACAGGGCTATGTTTCCTGTCATATGGTTACTGCAACCGGAGTCTAGAAACCATATATCATCACTCTTTGTTTTAGCCATATTACAAGCTAACAACAAATTATCTTGGCTGATATTTTCTCTAGGGAAATTTGCACTAGACATATTATTCATGTCATGCTTCTTCTTCCTACATTCATTTGCATAATGCCCATATTTTTTACAATAGTAACATTGAACATTGGATTTTTCATACCTTTGTTCTTGAGCATGATGTTGTCCACTTTGTTGACTGCTGCCTTGGCCTTAGTTCTGATTTGGATTGTTGTCTCTTCCTTGAGTGTTTGCTGGACTGTTTCTTCCATCTCTATTTTGGCTTATGCCTCTTCCTCTCTTGTTTCCTCTACCTTGACCTCTTCCTCTTCCAAAAGACATCTGGGCCTTAAAGGCATTCTCTAGAGATGAGTTTTCATTTCTACTCAATCTCTACTCATGTGTTATCAGTGATACATGTAGTTCATCGACTGAGAAGTTTGTAAGATCATTTGTCTCTTTTATGGTGGTGACAATCACATCGAACTTTGAGGGTAGGACTCTCAATAGTTTCTCCAAAATCCTCCTCTCTTCAAGAATCTCTCCATAAGACCTTATCTGTGTGACCAGTCCAATCACTTGTGTGAAGAATGAGTCAATATTATCTGACTCCTTCATGCATAGATTCTCAAAATCACTCCTCAGCAACTGTAGTTTTGTTGTCTTCACTTTCTCCATGCCTTGATAGGATGTCTTGAGAGTTTTCCATGCTTCTTTAGATGTCTTAGCTGCTGCAATCCTTGGAAACACACTCTCATGCACTGCTTGATATAAGAAGAGGAGGGCTTTGGAATCCTTCTTCTTATAGCTCTTCAACAGATCTTTCTCTGCCTGAGTTAAGTTATTAAACTCATTTTCATCTGGTGACTCTTCAAATCCATCCTCAACAAATTCCCATAAGTCTTGTGAGGCAAACAGGGCTCTCATGGTTATTGCCCAATAGTCATACTTTTTCCCATTGAATTGTGGTAGCTGAGTATTACAGATACCCATGCTACTGCTGGTGTTGATGCTGGTACTGGAGCCAACCATTCTTGCACACTTAATTATACTTCAAATACTTGACTTTGTATTTAAAAATGACTGTCTATTCTCAAGAGCAACAAAAAAAACTAGCTTGAGAAATACCTTGGATTTGTCTTGACTGAGTCTTCACTCTGTTGGAGAAGTTGCTGCAACAAGAATCCTTCCTTCAGCTTCTTTGACACCTTCAAAGAGCCTAAACAAGCTCTGATACCATATTGGAAATTTTTGGTAATTTCAAACAAAAATGAACAGAGAAACAATGCTTTGCTTTAACCCAGAGAATGATACTATGTGTTTTGCATAGGGAAGCAAAAAGATTGTTTGATGGAGAACATAGTTTTCAACAACACACATAAAAACTTGTATTCATTAATAAAAAACAACCTATTACAAAAGCTCTTCCTCTTAATAGAGGGATTCACCAAGAACTCCCAAAAAAAAATTACTCTCTCTTTTAGAAATTAACTCTGTCTCAGCTCCAAGTTTTTACACTACTCTGTGTAGAAATAAAATTTACATTTACTGCTGTAAGAATAAAATCTTTTACATACTCTGCCTACGCTTCTGCTTATTTTTTTCGAAACATATTCAACTAACAAAGGGACATTACATTTGC